>CAEFZY010062684.1:0-22083 GCA_903066815.1 Brachyrhaphis roseni
AAACTCTGAACAGGTTCCCAAACTGAACGGATTCCCACTCTGAACAGGTTCCCAAACTCTGAACAGGTTCCCAAACTGAAAGGATTCCCAAACTCTGAACAGGTTCCCACTCTGAACAGGTTCCCAAACTCTGAACAGGTTCCCAAACTCTGAACAGGTTCCCAAACTCTGAACAGGTTCCCAAACTGAAAGGATTCCCAAACTCTGAACAGGTTCCCAAACTGAACGGATTCCCACTCTGAACAGGTTCCCAAACTCTGAACAGGTTCCCAAACTGAACGGATTCCCACTCTGAACAGGTTCCCAAACTGAACGGATTCCCACTCTGAACAGGTTCCCAAACTGAACGGATTCCCACTCTGAACAGGTTCCCAAACTGAACGGATTCCCACTCTGAACAGGTTCCCAAACTGAACGGATTCCCACTCTGAACAGGTTCCCAAACTCTGAACGGGTTCCCAAACTGAACGGATTCCCAAACTCTGAACGGATTCCCAAACTCTGAACAGGTTCCCAAACTCTGAACTGTTTTATAGGCTCTGAACAGATTCCTTATTTTCATCAGATTCTTTAATCTGAACCCGATTCCCAGTTTTTTGCAGATTTTTAGAGGATTACTGACACCAACAACAATCCAGACTTTTCTTGAGTTTTAACATTTTCACTGAACAGATTCTTTTTTGTTTCTAAACTGATTCCTGAACAAATTGTTTTTCAACAGGTATTGATCAGTAGTTATTTCCAGTTTGTTTCTGCATTTGTTTTCATTGCAAGTTGGAGTTTAGCCAATAGGATCACAATTATAATGTTGTTGTTTTTTTTACAGTTTTAATAACTTTCCCTCAAACATTTAGACGCTCACGTCAGTAAAAGAGAGAAACAATTGCTTTTCTTCCAGGATTCTGGAAACGAGACGGGCCTCCTCATGCTGGTATCCTCCCTCGACTCCTCCACTAACCCTTTTACTCCTCCATAACTGGTTTTTATTGCTGTCAGACTGGTTTTAACTGGTTTTAAACGTGTGTCTAAGAGCAAAACGCAGAGATGACTTCATGGTGTCTTAGTTGCATCAGGCATGGCGGCTGATTGAAGCATGCTGGGACGGTTTGCACACGGCCTGACGTAGAGATTGACCTGCTAGATGTGCATGATGTGAATCCCTGGTTCTGATCTGACGTATCTGGAAGTCTGACTGCAGCAAAATAATTAACTAAAAATGCACTTCAAAAACACAAAATCCTACCAAATGTTTTTGGTCTAATGCAAATATCTCTGTACACTTAAAATCAGACAAAATTAACTTTTCAGTTTTATTTTAAGTCAATAATTCCTTAATATTAATGAAAAAGTTCCACATTATTTCACTTATCACATGGGAAAAATATTAATCTACCAAAATAACAAGAACTTTCACATCAGTATTAAGGAAATGTTGACTTGAAACAAGCTCATTTTTCTTGCTGAAAAGTTAATTTTATCTCATTTTGCGCTAGATCAAAAATACTTAGTAAGATTTAGTGTTTTTACAGTGTTATTGCATCACAGTTTTCTCTCTGTTTATGGTTAATAGCAGCAATTACAGGTATATATTATGGCTTAAAAATAAAATCTCAAATTGTTTTCATACCAGAACTGATCAATTTTTTTCTTGCTTTCTTTTCTAAAGATGAAATTACTAATGACAGAAAATATTTTAAAATATTCCTTTACTTCATTGATCCTTTCTATGAGGCAGAATATCAGGGCTAGGCTAGGAAATATTTTAATTATGAGAATATTGTTATAAAAAGATGCTTTTTTACCAGAAAAAAAAATTTAATTACGAGAAAAAGGTTGTGGGTCTTAGAAGCACTAATGCGTATAATACCATCTACATTTTCTAAAAATAGATACTTTCAGTTTCAACAGCAACATCATATTACCTGACATTAGTAAAATCTTAATAATTTCTTACATTTATTTGTTTTAGTTTGACCTCCTCAGTGTTTGTAATAAGCTTGAAGTGAGTTTTAGATTCTGGTTTAACTTCTATGCAGATGTCTCATTTTCTAACTTATTGCAACAAGGTTTATATTTTATTAAAATTAAAATATCTTCTCTTTTAAATAAGAAAAACAACAATGTAATATAAGTTTTAATCTGTCCCATGATCGTGTTGTATTGCATTAGAACGAGAAACATTATTGTTTTAACGAGATATAAACCTCATCTCGTTAAAACAGAAATTTTCTTGTTTAACGAGACATAAACTGGTGTTTTTATAATGAGAATTTTTAATTTTAAGGTAATGTTAAACAAGAACCTTTCTGTTTTAACAAAAAGAAATTTCCATCTCGTTAAAACAAGAATGTTTCTTGATATAATAAAATACAAAACTTGATATAACAAGAAACGTTCTCAAGAAAATGAGACGCAAATCAGAAAGTTTCTCATTATAACAAGATGAGGTTTAGGTTTCATTTGGAGCAAAATTTGTTAAGAGAGTTTTTATAATAAAACGAGTTTTGAATATCTTTTTAACAAGTTGATTTACAGGTCATATTAAAACATAAAACTTTTTTGTTTGAACAAGTTCTACATCTTGTTATAACATAAATATTTCTCATTATAATGAGATGCTGCTGCTGAATTATTTCCAAGCTCTGGCAGATAAACAATTCTGAACAATAATCTGCATGTGGCTTTTAAACCCGATTAACTCCACAAACTACAAGTCTTTGTTCTTAGTAATGTTGAGCATCCTAAGACGACCTTGGATTGACCTTCCAGTAGTTTTAATGCTTGCTTGTTTCTTCTCCTCATCTCCAGGCAACCATCATGTCGGGCTCCACGCTCAGCCTGAACCATGACCCCACGCCGCTGCGCAGCACGCTGGGTCGCCAGTCCAGCTTCCAGGAGCGGAACAGCTCCAAACCGCAGGTACCGGAATCCTTTTGGTCTCATTCACGAACTCTGACTGTTTGCCATTTTCCGAGTGTTTTCAGTGACGCTTGATTGGGTTCCTCAGGTGAACCCGCGCTCCAACACCTTGCCCTCTGACCCCCAACGCAGAGCCTTTGCCATGAAGAAAATGAGGCAAGAAGTGAACGACATCTTAAACCAGAACCCTGTGGAACTCCATAAGGTAGAAAATTCCCCCTTCATGTGTTGCCGTCTGTTGAATCACATTTTAACTCTGGTTCTGCGTTTTTTAGCTCACCTTGGAGAAGGCCTCAGACCTGGAGGATTTCGGATTCAGTGTCTCCGACGGACTGTTGGATCGTGGCGTTTACGTAAACAACATCCGACCAGGTGGGCCGGCTGAACGGGGCGGCCTCCGTGCCTATGACCGAATACTACAGGTACAGAACCACAAACAGAACCTGGCAGTTACAAATTTAACCTGTTCTAACAATGTTTGGAGAATTTTATTACAATATTTTGAGGTACTATTGCAATAACAATAAAAGTTGTACCTTATAAACGTAAATACTGCTCTGAAAAAACTTACTTAAAACACTGTATTATCCGATCCAGCCTGGTTCTGACAACCCAACTTGTCCCGTTAGATTAACCACGTCCGGACCAGGGACTTCGACTGCTGCCTCGTCGTTCCTCTCATCGCAGAGTCTCCAAACCGGCTGGAACTGGTCATCAGCCGAAACCCGTCCTCTTCCTCCACCGCCGCCCCGCTGGCCAACCACCACGACGGCATGGCCAACAGCAGGCACTCCCCTCAGCCAATCAGCGCTGAGGTGGGCCCTTCAGAGATCTCTGTGGAACAGGTGGAAGACTGCGGTCCGATCAAGTGGAACCAACCGGGAGACGTGTTGGGGGTGGGGCAGGTCACCAACAGCTCCTTATAGCAGACAAGAACCGGATCAAACTGGAATCAGCCGCTTATGACCAGAGTGGACCGGAGAGGTCAGTGGGGAAGCCAGTGATATATCATGGAAATCAAACTGGTTTGCTTAAACTGGTTCAAAGTGGACCTCTCGTGGTGCTACACACACCCTCTGGATGGATGTTGGCCTTTGACCTCTTAAGTTTGACCCTCGGAACTGCTGAAGCAGCTTAAAAGCACACCACTGGACTGGAAGAAGCCTCCTCACACCGTCACCAGAACCAGTTCAAGATACTGGGCCAACTGATCCCACTGGAGTCACAGCTGGAGCTACAGGAATAAGTGATTCCTTGAGTCCAAAGCCAGAGCTACTGGTCCAACCGAAGCCACGAACGCAGCCAACAGCATCTGCAGGATCGAGGCCCAACGAAACCAGAACCACATTGGATGGTTTTATTCTTCTGGGTCAATGGTTCTTGGTTCTAGGAGCTCAACTCAGGACTTATTGTCCTGCCTGTCTGGTGAAAGGTATGTTGGTTCTGGTCTTGGTCAGAACCACAGCCAGTGGGCTTCACTGGTCCAAGACACTGATTCTGGTCTCGGTTACAAAGCCTGGTTCTAAGCAGGCCAAAGCCACAAGTAATGGACTTACTGGTCCAAGCAGTCCAGAACCACCTACTGGTTCTAGTTGTGGTCTTTGTGGCAGAGATGTGGCCACTGCTTCATGGCTTCTGGTTCCAGTATAACGGCTTCGGGCTCTAGTGGTTACAGAACCACAGCAGCACAACTACTGACTGGATTCGAGTCCTGAATCCAGAACCCAACAATAGATAGAAAGGTTGCCAAGGAGACGAGGGATGCTCCAATCTGAGGGTGTAGATCTGTTTTTTTTTTCTCTTAAGACAACTTGAAGTAAGGGTGTAATTCAGTTTTATCTTTAATAATCTGAAATCGCCGGTCCAAAGTAAAACCTTATCACTTCTATTTGTTTCAGAAAATCACACTCTGGGCTTTGGGTTTCAAACGCTTTGGATGCACCTGTTCAAAATCATATTTAACCTTAATGAAGATAACCTTTCAAACACTGTTTAACATTCTGCTGAGCACTAAAAGAAACCCAAACTTGACTTTTCAGGTTTCAGGTTAAGGAAGGCAGAGAGTTTCTGGACCTAACCGGTTTGGTTTCGGGTGTATTCCCTACAGCCGTGTTTAGTCCGCTTTAATCAAACTCTACTTTGTTTGTCTACAAACGCCGGTTTGTTTGGGAATGTGTGAATACATACTCAAACTCTAAAAAAGAATCTGTCAGATTTTCTGAAATTTACCGTTTTTCAGCTGAAATATTTCAATTTGGACATTTTGAAACGTGTTTCTGAATCAGTTGGTACTGATTGGAGCATCCCTACCAACCCAGACACAAAGATGGAGAATTTACTGTAGGGATTTTTAGTTTTGTGCCATAAATGAGCTGCTGAAGGAAAGATGCAGAGTAATTATGATGATGACACTGAGCAGTTCAATAAGAATCTTTTTCTACGGTTTACAGCTGTTGGACTGGCCACACTGTGTATGTCTGTGTGTGTGCGGATGTGTGTGTGTGTTACAAATGAGGCCAGTTAACTCAGTTTCCTGTCTTGGTTTTACCCTAACGTCTCTCCTTCCCTCAACCAATCAGCAGCCAGGACGAGAGACGACGGCACATCAGCTGATTGGCTGGAACCAATCAGAAAGCAAACAGTTCCCTGCCTGTGTGTGATTGGTTAGTGTATGTGTTGAGGAGAGCCAATCAGCTCCCAGAAAAGAGGCCAAGCATGCCCCCTCTCCCCTCCCTTTTCCAGCCCCAGTAATGGTGACCTATTATGCTAATCAATAAGTGTGATTTTGATTGACTGTTGTCAGTTCTCTGTTCGTTTCAGTGGCAACCAAACCTAAAAAGATGTACAGAAGATTAAAAAGAAAAATGGTTGACGTCGCTGTTCACATCTAGACCATCAAATCCCAGTAACCTTCACCTCATAACCACAAAAACGATGTTACACGAGAAAAAAACCTGTCGAATCAGGAAAACTGTGACAGTAAACACATTTTCTGTGTGTGTTTGAGAGCGAATGATGTGTAACTGTTTACGTTGGATGTCAGCATCTTCCTGCTCTTCTCAGTCTGAACTCACTATTTAAACTGGCCAATCAGAACCCTCCCTCAGCATCAACAACCAATAGGAACCCTCCCTGAGCTGGAAGGGTCCAGTAGATTATTGACTGGTTGACTCTGAATCTCTAATCTGAATAAGCACATTACCTGCATATGGTTAGCAAACATCGAGCACAGGGCTAACACAGCACAAAGGTAGTCAGGACTAGTTTAATCACCTAATAGATAGTTAGTACTCAAACCCAGGGCAAGCACGGCCAGTCTGTAACTAGCACAGACCTTGCACAATGCCACAATAGGGCTAACGTTTACTAACTGAGCAGCTGATTAGCATGTGGCTTGCACATTAGGTTTTGTACGGATGCTTCTCAAAGTCAAGGAACTTCCTGATCTTGAATGTGAAATTAAATCAGATCTGTTTTGATGTCAAGACTCCATCAGATCATTAAATATCCCAAAAAGTGGCTGCTGGGTAACCAGTCGGCTCCAAGGGCTGAATCTTTCCAGAGCTGACTAAGTAGCCAATGAAGGTTGTCAAATGTAACCATAAATACATCCTCTGAAAAGCTAGACTGTCAAGTTCACAGCTGCTCACTTCTGGTCTTTGCAGTCAACTAAGTACCCGGTTATCAACTGGGTAGGGCAGATTCTTTGAAGGATGTCTTTGTAACCATTAGCATTACGTTGTAGAATTACCTTTTTTCTAACTTTAAGAGAGGAGGGACTATGAAGTCTTTAGTGTGGCTGTGAAACTTTGATGGTAGTTCATGTTTTGTTGGACTAAAATGGCCACTTAGTTCATTTGGTCCCACTAAAACCAGAGTGAGAAGTTAGGTCACATCCCGGATAACAGTTTCACTTTTTTTTTTGTCTGAAATTAAGAAATTTGTCACAAGAGATATATGCAGTCGGTATGCTCGCCTATGAAATCTTGACTGAGCGCGGAGAGTGCATAGGGTCCGCGTTGTTCACAGATTGCACACAGTCCGTCTGAGTATGTGGGGGCCTTAGGTTCTGCTTTCCACTGAGTGCCTTTACGCTTCTGCCACATTCGTTATGCCACTCTCAACACACTTCAGTAGACAACCAAGGGTCGAGTCCATTGGCCAAAGGCACCTCAAAATGTGGTGGGAAGGGCTAGAATTGAATTCACAACCTTCTGTCTGCAAGATGACTTACTTACTTAGGAATAAGGTAGACATAACAGGATTGGAGTCTCTCCTTCTCTGCACGGAGCGACGCCACTTGAGATGGTTTCAACATCTGGTTTAAATGCTTTCTAGATGCCTTTTACTGGAGATCTTTGCTAGTGCCACTGGAAGGAACCATGAAGCATGGTCTCCATGATTTTGTGGAGAGATTTCATCTAACAGAAGACTTGCAAATATCTCAGAATTTCTACAGTTGAGCTGGACATTTGGGGATATTCCTGATGCTGTTGCACCACAAGCCAGATGGACAGATGAGTAGGTAGAAGGAAGTGAAGGAGTACAACGACGATAAAGATGAACATAGCATCCTTGGGATATCCCTGACTTTGGAAAGCACCCGTAGGGTCAGCCCTAAAAATTACATTCTAAGAGTGAGAACAATGATAGTACCAAATCTTGGCCTACACCACAAAGCAGGATTAGTCAAACCTTCCTCACTTCTTACCATGTTGTTTTATTTATACAAATATAACTTCTACTGCATAGAAGTTACGTTTGGGAGGAGAATCCAAGTTAAAAATTAGTCAACATCCTTCACTTTCATCAGTTTTACTTCCTTGGACAGCTGAAACAATGGTTCTGCAGCCACTTCGCAATGCTTTGACCCATAATTTAGCACCATACTTTGTTTTTTCCTTATAAAATTTGTAGCTTCAGCTCTGTGGACGGGATTGCCTTGGATTTGTGAAACCAGCTTTGTAGTTGAGGCCAAGTTGTCCTGAATATTCATGTATGATTGGGAGGTAAAACGTGGCTAGTATCAATATATGCAAGCATGGCAAACAAACCAGGCTACCACATGAACAAAACATTCACTAACGGCAACATTTTAGCGCTCAGTCAACACAAACTTCTTGACCAATGAGAACACCCACAGAGCTGAGGGGCGTGGCTTCAGAGGGTTTGACAGTGAGGTCCAAAGCCATACACACTGTGCTTGCGTATATGTAAATAAAAAGTGTGTACGTATGTTAGAGTGTGCGTTTGTATTTGTGTGTATGTGTGTAATATTGCAGGGATTTGCACTCTGGTGATTAACCTCAGCAAAACATGTGCACACAGACACACACACACATATATACACACGTGCACTGCACTGCCATTTAAAATAGTGGGTCAGATTAGAGTCCATGTAGCTTCACCAACCAACCAAACTGTATTTTTCTTTTTCTTTAAAGGAACAGGGATGTTGTAAAGTATTTTTGTACAAATTTAATACTTTGGTAGCATGACGTTCCTGGTGTTTGTCCTGGTCCTGTCGGGCTCCACTGATCTACTCCACCCCCACCCCTTTGTATGGACTACTACTGAGCAACAATAAAGATGAAAACCTACTGAAATCCATGTTTTTCACATTATTGCCCACACAGACACACGTTTGTTCCCATCAATTTTAGCTCCTTTGTCAGGAATACAATGTTAAAATATGTGATACATGATATATCTGTATCTGCTGATGTTTATCATTTTTAAAGGTATCGGCTTCGTCAACTCTGGTTTTAAGGATTTTCGCAGAAGCTGATTGGCAGACCTGAGCATCTGGATCAGAGGTATTGAGGTACTAAACAGCCACTTTAGTAACCCTTCATACATACTAGGACCTTTTAATTGCAGTAAAACAAAATTCTCTACATATATTTTAAGTATACACTTGTCAGCTTACACATAACTTCTTTTTGTTTGTTGAATTATGTCACTTTTTCAAACATTGTTTCAAATCAGTTTAACATGTCGTGCACTGTTTATTCACTATTTTTGATAAAGATAAGTTGGCAACCCTTCCAAACAAATAGTTAAGATCTAAAATAATTATCATAAAATATTTTTGAGTTCTCAACACTAAGAAAAATTAAGTATGGCCTATGGAGTTGATCATTAGTCGAGTATACAGTATGTGTTGTTTAAATTGAAAAAAAAAAAGTGATTTCCGGTCACAATCTTGCAACTTTGATGACATTTAAAATCTTTATTTTTATGCGTAGTATATCCAGTTATTTTCCATCCAAGAACATGAATAAATATTAAAGCATTTTAGTATTTTATCATAAAACGGTAAGGTGGACTGATTTATTTTTATTTGTTTATTTACATTAAACCAAACCGGATGTAACTTCTTCACTCGGCGCTCTCCTCTCCTGCCTGACCTGATCGGTGATTCGGTGAGAGACTAGTCTTGACTTTTCTCCGGTTTGTTGCCGTTACCTCCCGCTGCTGCTTTTGAACGTGGATAATTAAAGAAAACGGGAAGAAATTTATTTCTACTAATTTATCTGCAGGAGAAATAAACACCGAGCTCCGGACTAAGGATGTCCACCGCCTTGGAGAGTTACATCAACCGTATCCTGCTGCTGTTAGCCCGCTAACCTGCTAATCAATGTCCGTTTAAATGAATGGAGACATGCTAGTTAGCCTAGCCAGCTAACAGGCAAACTCCGCGTTAAAAAGAATGAAGACATGCTAGTTAGCTTAACACGCTAACCTTACTAACTCCGAGGAATATTTGGTTTATTTTCTTTATTTGAAGGAGTGTCCGCAACAGTGAGACAAAAATTGAGAGAAATTTTAATATAGAAAAATCTGAACTCGTTTGCTGTTCTTCGGAAGTCAAAGTTATTATTTTATAAAAATATCTAGATACGGAAATTGTTAGTTTTAAGATTAGTTAATAATGCATTAACATTTGGTCTGTTTTTTTTTAAAAAAAAAGATTTTATCTGGAATAGAAAGCCAGAATAATAAAAAACGTCTTTTAGCTTTATAATTGTATCTTCATAATAAATGAGAACAGAAGATCTATGCGATGTTTTTCCTTGTAGCCACAGTAATACATAGTATTCAATGAATTACAATATTATAGAAAAGTTTATTTCAGTTACACTCATAGATTGATTACACAGAGACATGTTTCTAAGCATTTATGGTGTTAATTATAATTTTCTACTTGCACCAAATGGAAACACATTTGTTATTATTACTATTACTAATTATTACATCATAGTGGGAGGGCTGCAGAAACCTCTGGACGTCTCTCTGACTTCTCATTGAAATGAATTTAACTGTTGAAATGGTGCAGAAGGAAGATTTTTGTGTTTTAGAAACTTAATTTGAAAACTTCAGAATAACAAACGGCATTTGAAACTTCTCTGTTGTGTCTGTATGAAGCTGCAGATGCTTGTTTCTTTAACTGCTGCTGCTTCAGGCACCGTGGCCATTGTCACGTCAGATGGCAGGATGATTGTGGTGAGTAAACACATTGTAGCTGGAGGACATTAAGAACTGATGGATTAATCTGGGTTAGTTATAATCAGATTTCATCCTCACAATTTTAAGAATTATATTTTTTCTTGATACTGTTCAACACTAATTGACGCTAACTGGGGTATGAAAGATTAATCTTTTATATTTTATCACAAAACATTTGTTTTGCTGAACAGCTATTTTACAGTCGACTTTAAATCAAATCTGTGTTTTATATCTGGAGAAAAATACATTTTTAAGAACTGACTGTACTTTTTAAAATGTGACCTGATTATTTGTTCAGGGAACTCTGAAGGGCTTCGATCAGACCATCAATCTGATCCTGGACGAGAGTCATGAGCGAGTTTTCAGCTCCACTCAGGGGGTGGAGCAGGTGGTGCTGGGACTCTACATCGTCAGAGGAGACAACGTGTGAGTTGTTTGTTTCCTGCCTGTTAATCAGTCGAGTCATACAAGCTAAAAAGTCTAAAATTCACTTTCAAAATGAGAAAATCTGCTGGAGAAATGGAGAAAGGGAAACAGGCTTTTCAAAGGGTTTGGCTGGTTTGACTCAGAGAAGAGAGAAAGGGAACCACAGCAGCTGAAAATATAATAAATGTTTTCATTTTTGTCACTTATTGAACCGATTCTATTGGACTCTCATGTGGAAAAACATCCTTAGAATTTAAAACTACCTCTTGGCCTGCTAGAATGCAATTAACCAACCTCTGCAGAGTCTTAGTTTAAAAGCAGAGACTTAAATCATCAAGGCTTTTATTTCACACGCCTTTAATGTGATTAACTATATATTCATGAGTCATTGTTGCTAAATACTAACAGGTAATATTAATTACTAATTGTGATTTGTTGTTTACCTGATAGTATGTCAGACAGTGTTTTGGTTCAGACAGTGTGGAGGGGAATGGTTTTGTGTTTTTATGCATGTAGTTTAAATGTCTTGTTTTAACTGGACTGTGCTAAGCACTGAGCTCTGAGGAGCTCCAGGGTAAAGCTAAAGGTTATTTTATTTATATAGCACATTTTCAGCAACAAGGCCATACAAAGTGCTTTATAGGATTTAGAAGGAAATACAAACAAAATAACAAACCAAAGAAAAGAGCAAAAGAAGAAAAATAATCTAAAGTTGATGTAAAGTGTGTAAGCTAAGTGCTCCTTCCTGTTCAGGGTTACTAAGTTTCCTTTGGTTTGTTCTGTTTCAGAGCCGTCATCGGAGAGATCGACGAGGAGACGGACTCCACCCTGGATCTGGGAAACATCAGAGCCGAGCCGCTCAACTCCGTGGTCCACTGACCTTTAAGCTCCTCCATACCTTATTCTGCTGTGACCACTGTTGTCACAGCAACCAAGCACCGCAGGACTCAGTTGTGTTCGTTTGCTAACTGAATAATGACTTTATCTTCTTATGTACCTCTGTTTGTTTGTGGGATTTTATAAATAAAGATAATTGAACTGTTTGATATTGAAAGTTGCTTTTCTGTGCTTCAATAGGAGTCATTTTTAATAAACTTAAATTTCTTGTTGTCTTTGTATTGGATCTCTTTTTTTTTTCTAGGACACAAAGATTCACTTTACTTTAAGACCATGGTGTTTAAAAAAATGTATGGAACAGATTAGTTTCTGTGGGACAGAGAAATTATTAAGGTTTTATTTTGTATTTTTATTAAAACATAAAGTTAAATTAATTCTCAAATACATTCACAATATAGCGGCTCATCTCTTTCAGTTTTGACAAGATAAAATTTAATCTTGTTCAAATTCACTGTTGAAACATTCGGCAAAAAACAAAAACAACGTCCGACACTGACTGGGAAGTGATCCAACCGACATGAGCAGAAAAACATCACAACCCAAACGGCGTAGTTTGACCTTTATAAAGTCTACTGCGCCATTTAACGTTAGTATCCCCACCTGTCAGCAGCAGGCCAGACGAATGTAGGTGTAGTTCACCGAAAGCCTAAAAACTAGAGGATCCTGGTTCGATTCTCGGTCATAGCAAACCTGTGTTGTCATTTCACAAAGAAATGATTCCTTAATTATGTTTTACATTTCAGGTAATATGTTTTACTACATGGAAAGCAAGTTAATAATGCAAATTAACTGCACAATAATGGTTTTGCCATTCTTTAATTATACATTGCATTTGCATGCCCATCTGAATATATCAATGTATTATACAGATATTTTTTTATTTTTTGTTGGTTATTAATAAATGAATTAGCTTATAAGGTGCTTTAATGTGGAGTATGTTTGTTTTTACATGTAACTCTTTCAGTCATCATAGTTAAGTCACAGTTTCCTTTTTATTTTAATGTTATTAGAAGGGGTGCTGATTTATATTAAAAAATGTTATTTAAGCAGATGCGTTTGTGACGGAAAGTCGATCGGCGATTAAAGTGGAGATTTTCCCGACGCTACTACAGTTGCTTAGATACAGCCGGCCAATCAAAACAGCCTTAAAGTTCTTCCTCACTGTAATCACAGAGAAGACGTGGAAACAGCGCCCCCCAAATCCCCCTGGTGGTCAAACAGTGCATTGCATCCGTAGTGTTAAGAACTACCCTAGAGAATGAATGGGAAAAGTTAAGAGAGTTGGAGAACGGAGTTTGATTCCCCGACGGGGAGAAATTACCGTTTTTAATTTTTTTCCGCTTTCCATCTTAGATAGTGTATATAGTCATCATCTCCTTGACAAATTGTGCGCCTTTTACACTAATGCACATAAAAAGATTCTTAATTTAAAAATGTAAGATTATGCGTGTCGTTGCTTAATATTTTCCTCCAATATTTGTTGTCATTAATTTGTTCCGTGCACCGATTGCTGTATCAAATTAGATCTGGGACGTCGGTCAGTTTATTGAAAACAGTTGAAATTATCCTTTTTCTACGTTTCACAGCATGCTGCGTATTTTCTAACTGTCCAGGAGAGGGCGCCAAGAACCCAAACATACAATGTTCTGAAAAGACTTATATTGATTTACCAGAAAGGAAAGGTTTGTCACTAAAATAATGATTTTGAAACTTACCTTTCTTTATTTATCTTCCATTTAATACACTTAGAATTGTTTTTATTTTGCAATTATCTTTGAATGTTCTTTTGTAAAGTCCTTGAATTACTGTTTTGGTAGTACACTAACAAAAATACAATTGTACTGTCTTCAATTTTATTGTGTTTTAATCCCAGCACACTGGAAAAGTATATGCATCCCTTAAGTTTAAGTAAATTTAAAAGTTATTACCTGAAAAGGTGGAAGTTTAATGGAAGGATATACAGAAACTGCTTTTTGATTTGAAGATTTGCTACTTTTTGTTACGATTATAACAGAAACCATACAGTGTGGATCAGTTTAATATAATATCACGTTGAGGCTGCAGTATTTCTGCTACTAAAGTGCATACAATTTCTGCTGCTCTGTTATTGTTTTTTCCTACAGTCAGAGCTTTCTGCAGCAGGTTGACCTGGTCTGGACCCGGAGCCGGATCCTCATGATGAATACGCAACCAGGAGTCACCTGGAACAACAACAAGAAGGACAAATTAATCAGGTAAAAACCAGTTAACAAGCTTTCATCAGTCTCACCTTTTTGGACAGTCTGACCAGGAGACACCAGAAGCTCCGCTCCCACGCTGTGATTGATTGGCTCCCCTGCCTTCGATCGCCCCGCCCCCAATTTCTGCAGAACCTGAGCCAGAACCAAACCATCCACACCTACAACAACTCCTGGATGGACCCAAAGGGGCGTAAGAGTTAATTCAAGAAATTGACCACAGTCATATTTGAATCACTTAGGAAATGACGAAGATGTAAGTTAGAGTGAAAATGTAAGGTGTTCAAGGAAGAGAGGAAATTAGTTTATTGCTGTTATCCATTCACTAACAGATCAAAACAGCTTTAAATACAAGCTGATCCTCCATTTTTTTTAACCAGTTTATAATCAGTAATAAGCAGAAGAATATTACGGCCATGGGGGGGAAAAAAGTCTGACTTTAATCTCATTATTCTGAGTTTTTTTTTTTTTTTTTCCAGAAGATTAAACTCAGAAATTTGACTTTTTTCCCTCAGATTTCTGACTTTTGATCTCAGAATAATTTCTTAAATATTATTTTTTCCCCTCAGAATTAGTATTTTCCTCTGAATTCTGACTTTTTTTCAGAAATATATTTTTTTTCCTCAAAATTTTAACTTTTTCTCAGAATGTTTACTTTCTGATCTCTAAAGATTAAAGTCAGAATTCTGAGGGGAGAAAATTAGGACCTTTTCTCAAAATTATGATTTTTTTCTCACAGATTTTTGACATTTAATCTCAGAAAATTAAAGTCAGACTCATTATTCATCATGGTTAAACTTTACCATCTGTAGGAGTCTTAAATTCCAGTTGATGGTCAGACTTCCTCAGGACGCTGTAGTAATCTGTGTGGGTGGAGCAAAGCGTCCGGGCCGTCTGATTGGCCACGCCCTGAGCCGTAATCATGGCCTCGAATTTAGACAAGGCAGCTCCACCAATCACAGCGTCGTAAATCTGCTTTCTGCCCTCTGATAGGTCCGGCGCCAGGTTCGTCATCTCCAGCAGCATTCCACCTGCCGGAATCAATAGTGATGCGTTCTCGGTCAATTTCTGCCATTTAGCAGCTTTTAATATTAATTTTAACACCAAACAACTTGACTCCCAAGGAGTTATTAAGTCAAAACACGTCTAATCTTTGCTGAGCAGTTTGGGGTGGCAGAATAAGCACCATTTCAGTCCATTGTCCGTTAATGGACTGAAATAAGTGCAAAAAGCAGCAGCCAAAGTCTTAATAAAAACTACAAGATCTTCAGAACGTCTTGGACACTGTTGACAAAGACCATTGTGGTGGATTATTTAAAATGTAGAATAAAAATGCCTGAAAAGCACCAATCCAATTGTAAACGCTTTGATTTCCCAGTTTTCCTGAACTCCTCATTCAGCTGTTTGCTCCACAGACGTTAACGAGGCTAACGCTAGCCCAGCGAACCACTGCAACGTCGGGGTTTAATAAATGCCAACTCGTTTCAACGCTTCCAAAAGACGGTAAACACTAATATATCATTTTCCCCCGCTACATTTAGCCGTGTATGTCAATTAAATTCTTATTGAGACGATATTAAATCCCAAAATATAGATAATTAGCTGTGCAGCTAATCGCAGCATTTAGCTAATTGGCGACAGTTGGAGCGAAAATCTTGCAGCTAATTAGCTGCAAAGCGCCCAATTTTAGCTGGTTTTAATATACTACTAGAAAATTATCGATTAGTTCAAGTTTTTAGTGCATAGTGACAAAAATGTGTGACAGAAATGCTTCATATTTTCAAAACCTAGTAAAATACTACACATTAATTAAGACTTTACTGCTGGTTTCCTTAGTTCAGGCTTCACCGGTTAATGATTAACTACATTCCTTTTAGAGTTTATGTTGAATAAATTATTACTTTGAAGTCTGGAAACATGCAGAAGTTAATTTAAATATTTTCTATCCATATCTAAATAAGTATGGAAAATTAAATAATGTTAATATATTAAAATATTGATCCTCAACCCATTCATTAATCCTTTTGAATTAAGTGTCTTAGCAAAATATTAAGTTTCTTTATGTGTTTGGAAGACTTTTGTAATGGATTCTTCCCTCCTCAGTTTATATGATTGTAATGTGAAGGGTTTGTGTTGATGCAGATCATCTGTTGTCATTTATCACCAGTAAATATTGTTGTGGAAATATTTATTACCAAGCCCTGTCAGGTGAAATCACTCAATCAGGGGTATTTATGTATTGTTCACAGCACAGAGAGCTTGTAAGACAACCAATAATGAAGCAGTTCTGAACGAAAAGCTCTAACAGGCAGCAACAACACAGGAGTTTTATACCAAGGATAAGGATCCAAAACCAGGGGAGAGGCGGTCTGCTTCTCATGCAGCTGCAGGAAAACAGATCCCAACATTGAACATGTAACCCAAAGAGCTTCGTTTGGTAGGAATTCATAAGAAAGGTCGATTAAAGCGTAAAAACAAAATATTTTTTAGGATTTTAGGGGACAGATACAACCTGGAACTCAACTGAAACAACATTTATAAAAACAAAATATGGCATATATAAACATAAAACTGCAACCCTTTCAGTCTTAGCGAATTTTCTTTATGTTTTTATTTTGTTTTTAGGAAAATGGTTGACCAGGCTGAAACCTCTGGAGAGACTGCTGCTGCTGCTGCTTGTTGTGGTAAGATCAATCTGAATTACATTAGTTAATTTTCTGTCTGTAAGTGTTAAATATGTTGCTGTTCAGTTTGGAGAAGGACCAGAAATATGCTTAGCTGTTTAATCAGTGCAGAACATTTTTAGCATTAATTAGATGAATATGAAGCATATTATTACATAAATTAATCAATTAGTTTTATTTATAATATAAACGTTTATTAAAAGCAACTCAAAATGCTGTTCAAAATTAAAATAATAATAAGAATCTTATGATAGATTGAGACCAAACAAGCTAAGTTTCTAACTGTTGATTTCAGGAGGATGTCGACCTTGAAGAGGTTTGGTGGATTTCAGCAAACGGTGAGTTTTCTTTTCTTAATGTAGATTAACAGAATATCAAGAAGCTACAACAATTAACCAGAAAAAGGTTTCGTGATTGGATTGTTGTAGCTCCTTGTTGCTGCTGTAGCTTCTTGTTTGTTGGACTGATTTTTTATCTTTTTCATGTTGATACTTTTGGCTGGTGTATAAAAATACTCAAATCTCACATGTAGTTAAAATTCCTATATTATTTTTTTGGCAACATATTTCACCCCATTTCCATTTGTTGTTATCGGACAGTTGATTCTTATGAATGTGACGTTTGATGGAGATTTTGACCTCTCATCAAACCAAAGCGACTCTGACGGGGCTCTTGATGCCAGATGTTATTTTGGACGTTGACTTTAACTGTTGGTTGTGAAGCCGAAAGTTTGTGGTTGGAATGAAAAGCAGACAGACGGAGGACGGCTCCAGGTGGAACTCCACCCCCGTTTCTACACTTTGCTATGAGTATTTCAGACTCTGCTGTGGCTTCCTGTTTGGCAGTGATTTCCTTCCCTAAACACAGATTTAGCTTTCAGTAGATGCTTGGTTTGATCTGTAAACCATTGTGGGTCTAATTGGTACCAAAAAGGTTCTTGTTGTTACCGAGCGTCGTGACCAGCTCCATCAGGTCGTCGGGTCCGTTTCCCTTCAGCGTCTCCAGGGATTCGATCACCTCCAGGCTGTTTCCCACACATCGGCCGATCGTCCCGTCCATGCGGCTCAGCAGGGCTCCCGTTCGGATGCCCAGGCTGTTGCCTGCTTCCATCTGAGAGAAACATCAAGGCTTTACTAGAGCTGGGCGAAATAAAATCTACAACATATACAATTTTAATAGATTTAAAACAAAATGTTTCACTTGATTTCTTTTCCAAAAAATAGCAAATGAGAGAAAATATTTTCAAAAAGTGGTTTTTGAGATGTGCAACGAAGAATTCTTGTTTAATTGCGATAATATAGACATAATAATAATAACAGAATAAAGATGCAGTATTTCCAGAACAGCATCTTTATATTATGAGAAAGTAATTTTAATGAAATAGTTAATAAATATTGAGATTTAACGTGAGCAGTTCAGTCCGTGCTGATATTTGTTTAGTTGTTGGCTCAAACTCCAGCTGCTGAAAATAATTTAATATGTTCAAATTTGAAGTATTACCTCGTCTCTAAAACCGATACTAAACTTCATAAGTTTTCAACATTTCTCACGTTTTATGTTATTTTACATGTAGGAGTTCTGATTAAATTATTTATTCTCTTATTATAACTTCATTCTAGTAATATTAACACTTTAATATTATTTCAACTTTATCCTCGTATAAGTACGACTGTATTACCATGAACTTATTCTCAGAATTTAAAAAAATGTAAAATTGTGTCTTTGTTTTAATATTCTGTCGTAGAGTTGATCTAAATTTAAAGTCCCAATAAACAGAAGCTGTAAAACAAGATGGCCGCTCTTGGCGCGCTGACATCACTCTGAACTATGGAAACATTTCAGGTTCTTCCGAAAATTAAATCTTCACAAACCAAAAATTAGATTGGATTTCTCCAACGCTTTAATGTAGCTGTTTTTTTTTTTTTAACATGAACTGCTAAGCGGCCATCTTGGAACTGAACTCACTAAGAGCTGAGCGAGCTGCTTGGCGCTCTCCAGGTCTTGGTACAGCGCCGCGCGTCCGAACTTCACGTCCAGCACCAGAGCGGACAGAGACTCGGCTCCTTTCTTTGAGATGATGGAACCTGAAAAACCCAACAGCGGCTCGTTCACATGTACGCCCCAATCCCAGCCGTCCCACTGATCCCAGTTCAGTACCAGTAATGAGTGGGAGGCTGTCCACGGTGCTGGTAGCGTCCCTCAGAGCGTACAGAACCCGATCAGCCGGAACCAGCATCTCCGTCTGACCCACGATGCAGCAGCCCACGGAGGCCAGGATGGTCTGGATCTGCAGACAGGAAACACCCGGTTGGTCACTTCCTGTTAGATTTTCACATCTGGAGGAATAGTCTGGTTCTCCTTCACCTGGTCGGCTGATTGCTGGACGCTGAATCCTGGAATGGATTCCAGTTTATCCAGAGTTCCTCCTGTGTGAGCCAAGCCCCGCCCACTGATCATCGGCACCTGGCGAAGACGAGACGAGTGCTGAGTTTACTGCTGGGTTAGATCAGGGTTAGGTCAGGCTTATAGTATAGTATGTCATTTTTTCAACATTTTCGACGTCATAGTATAGTATGTTATTCTATTCTCAACCATAGAATGAGAACATTCCCAACTCTTTCCCTCCGCCTCCTTTATGTATTTGAATTCCAGCTTTAACTAATACTTTATTATTCCTAGTTACTATTACCTGGGATAATAAATGAATTTAAGAAAAAAAAGTGTAATTTTTTTTTTTTTGACATCATAGTATAGTATGTGTCATTTTTGTAGTTTTAGGTGATTTTCTTATGTAAAGTAAAACTTTTGCACTTTTGTTTCAAACTTATTTGCAAAGGTTTTTTTTTTTCATCTTGTTTTGAACATTTTTGGCTTAATTCCAGCTCTAAACGTGTTTTTCTTTTAGTAAATGACCTTTTTTGAGTCTCCAATTAACGATTAATCGATTACGGAATTTGCTATTTCACTATCTAATTAATCACAATGAATTAAATCGATTATTTCAGCCCTAGTGTACTACATGAAGTGACCAGAGTTCCCTTATCAGTGTTGCCCCTCCCCCACCTGTTGCCTACACTAAATATAAAGTATCATTAGATTAAAAATAAAAGAATAAAAGTGAAAGACTCCTTATTGAATCGATGTATGAGTAACTATTTAATGTTTTCCTGTAAAAACGCTGAGCAGGTCCAGGTGTTACCTTACAGCCACAAGCCGCCAGCGCCGGCGCCAGCACCAGGCTCACTTTGTCCCCCACTCCTCCCGTTGAGTGTTTGTCCACCATCAGCCTCTTCCAGTCGTCCGGCCACCTCATCACCTCCCCGGATACCATCATCCCCCAAGTCAGCGTGCGAATCTCCGCTGCCACCATCCCTCGCTGCCAGATCGCCATCAGCATGGCCCCTTAAACGCAGAGGCAGAAATAAAAGCCGCTCGGCTTCAGTTTGGCTCTGAATCGAGGCGTTCCTACCGATCTGGCAGTCCTGTATCCGTTTGGTTGTTACAGACTCGATGAAGAATTTGATCTCCTCATCGGTCAGCTGACCTCCGTCCCTCTTCTTCCTGATCAGATCTACGATGGACGGCATGGCGGCCTGGAGAAACACGAATCTTCAGCTAGAATATTTACATTTGGATGTTTTATTGAGGCAGCACCAACTTTTTATTGAGTTTTAATTGTGGGCCTAATGAATCAGATCAACTCTGGGTGAGTTTCTGATGAAAGAAGGACATTATATCATGATAAAACCTTTAAAAATGAAATTTTACACTATTCCCTAATATTACAAATTAGATTAGCTAAACTAATGTTTTCCATTTGTTGGATTGTAGTAGTTTTGAAGTGAAGTTTATTAGTATAGCACATTTCAGCAACATGACTATTTAAATTGTTTTACATAATGAAAACATGGATCATTAAATAAAGAGAAGTTATAATCCAGACCAAAATTAATATATTTTCTAGTTACATTTGATCAAATTCAGCTCTAAATAAATGGTGTTTTTAGCCTTGCTTTAAAGGAACTCAGTGTTTTGCAGTTTTCTGGAAGTTTGTTTCAAATTAGAGGAGCATAAAAACTGAAAGCTGATTCTCCATTTTTGGTAATTTATTTAATCTCTTTTGGTGATTAAATACATTTTTTATTTTACTGAATTAAATAGAAAAAAACCTTGAATTTAGTTGGTACTACTACATAAAAACATCATAGTTTTTGTGTCTAAAATGCAGATTTGCAGGGGTCAGTACAGCTTAATTCAGTAGCAGAAATAATCAAATAAGTAAGATCAATCATCTAGCCTATCTTTCCCTAACGCTGACACTGAGAACTAAAAAGGGAACCTTTGAGAGAGACGGACGGAGTGTAGTTTGAACCCCAGAACTGGCCTGATGATGAAGAAGGTGTTGCAGCAGGAGGAGGAGGTTGATTGATGAAGGCAGGGATCTCTGTTGGTCTGATGAGCTTTCTTTGTCTTTGCTTTTATCTTCATCTTTCTCCTTGGGGTCTGAACCCGGCTGATGAGAGAAGTGCGATTTGAAGCCACATGTTGTGGGGATGGCGGGTTGGTCCCCATGTCTTCGGCTCTGTGGCTCCGGCTCTTCAGCTGCAGAGTTCTTTGTTCATCTCAGTCTTGGTTCCAAGCTGCCTGGAGGATCCAACCAAAGGTTCCTCTTTTTCATTCACCTTTTATAGGATTTATCCACCCTTCTTATGCGTTTGCATTGGCTAGCACTGTTGCTGTGCTCGTTTCATTGACTGTCTGCTTGGACAGATGATCTCATGTCCATCACTGTCTTAGACATTATGTCCTGATGTCTGTGCTAATGTCTCAGGGTTGCTCAATAGTCCTCCTACGTCTGTTGCCTGCTCAACCTTTTCTTTGAAAAGTTTAAGTTGTTCAACAATCTGTTTCCAAATAAGGCGTTGATCATCTCTGCCCTCCTGTTAGTTCCTCTTTTTCCCTTATCATCTACCTCCAACACATCAGTGATCTTTAATTGCAGTTACACATCAAGTTCAATGTCAAAATCTCATTTGTAACTTCTTTAGCTTCTCTGATTTAGCATTCATTATAATATTATGATAACCATAACTTATTACTCTTATTATAATCATAATGTGAGTTATTACAGATGTTTTCTGAAAAGAAACCAAGAATAATCTATTGTAATTATTTGATACCAAAGTTACAGTTACTTGTTTTACTTGTGTCTCCACAAGTGTAAGTATTCTTGCAAGTAAACCAATATTAATATAAGTATTTTACTTTGAATCTGATCCAATTACTCAAAATGTTTAGATTTCATTCTTTCAAACTTTCATGCTTTGAAATAAGGAATAATCTCAACTATTTCTATGAATCTTCTGTCTGGAAACTTACTTCCTCTTTTTCCAGGAAACCTGCTCTTCCTG
>CAEFZY010062685.1:0-72389 GCA_903066815.1 Brachyrhaphis roseni
GACTTTTACCGGTATGGTTTTTTAACCAGCCCTGTTAGTGCTGTGCTACTACCGTGTTGCTGCTGTGTTACTGCCGCATCACAGGCACTGTTTGGAAAGAAAAGCTAAGGTATATTACTAAAACTTTGAAAACTCTTTCTGTGTACCGTCTGTATGTAGGCACATGCGGCTTATAGACAGGTGCGGCCTATGCATGTACAAAATGGTTTTTTCCTTGGCAAATGTACTGGGTGCGGCTTATAATCAGGTGCGCTCTATAGTCCGGAAAATATGGTACATACTGATAACTGATAAAATAATTAGTCAAATTAATCCCACTTTGGATTTTGTCTCATCAAAAATTTCAAATAGGTTTCGCATCCGATGGATGTTCTTCAAACTGATATCCATCCTGAACTCTCCCACTGTGGACAATAAAGTCTATTTCTTCTTCTTCTGAACACACATGCTGACATATTTCTTAGCATGTTGCCAACCTTTAAGCTGTGAGTTCACGTGTTTTTCAGTTGAATTTTATCAGATGGTGTTTCAGTCCTGAGCTGGTGTGTTAATGACAGACACTGAAGTGGGAGGAAATGTTTCTGCCTTTTCTTTTCTCGTTCTAATTCCCAGTGAATTTTCCCACAGATCATTTCTGACTCACAGTTTGAGAGCTTTGATTCTTGCTGTTTCATCCCACAGAGGTGATCAGATGATTCACAGCTGCTCCAAAGTACCTGACACTTTTGAAGACATCTGTGCTTTGACATGCCAGTTTTAGTTTCAGCAAAACGAGGTGCCAAATTCTGTCACTCTGTTATAGAAACCTGAACAAACAGCCTCCTGATAATGAAGATCCCATTTTTAAGTTTCTGTCACCGTTTATGACTGGACTGGACCGAAAATGAGCTGATTCTAGTCTACACCTGATTTCTCTGTGCGTTTCTAGACTCCTTTGTATACTCTTCCAGACAATTAATTATTCAATTAAATGTTATAAATCAATGTAAAATACCATTTCTCTCCCCTTTTTATTTGGTTTGTAAGAATTGAAATATGTAAATAGTCATGCTTGTGGATTATAAAAGTATTTATGCATGATTAAATATGGATTGTCTTTTGCATGGCTAAAACAATTAATCAGATTAATTGTGATTAATCCGATTAATAATTAGTTTAATTATTGATTAATTCTTAACTGGAGTATTTAGATTTTTAAAAAGACAATTTACTGAAAGAACAACACAGTCAGAGCTGTAATTAAGACAAAACTGACCAAAAATAAATACAATAAGCATTAACGATAAAAAATCTATTAAGCATTTTTAAGTATCCCATTATTAATCAGTTAATCAAAATACAGTCAACAGATCAGTCCTACACTGTAGTGGTGTTAAGGTCACCAGAAAGGTCTGAACCTCTCACACATCTGCAGATGTATCCTTTGCTACAAGTGATCAGGCTTACATAGAATGTTATTGAAATTTAAGCAATAAAGTGTCTGGTTTTCTATTTAAAAAACAGAATTGAATTATTTGTTTATCTGCATGTTTTACGTATTCCTAATCTTGTATATAATAAGTTTAAGTGGCTAAACAACAAATCTGCAGAATGTGCCAATTCTTTTACCTGACTGATCAAATAATCGTTAGAATAATCGACATCGCTAAAATAACTGTTAGCTGGAGCCCTGGTCTTCTGTAGAGTCTTAAAATGTGTCACAACTCGCAGTGCCTGTATTTTTGTTTCATCTCCTGAATGAAAGGAGAAGCATCCTCAGTCTAGTTCTCTGTGTGCAGTGAGACCATCATGTTTCTGCACGAGATCTTCCACCAGGGCCTGAAGGCTCGCATCGCCAACTGGCCAACGTTGGTTCTGGGTGAGTACTGAGTCATTCAGTGGTCATGCTTAAACCTCTAGACTGTACCAACTCTCAGATCACAGCTCCTAACATGAAAAACATCAACAAAAATGTAATCTGCATCTTTATAAATAATGTTTCCTTAATAAGAATAAATATAGACTATTATCAAATTATGATGATGCAGTTTATGAGTGGATTTTGTCTTTACAGTGAAGTTTCACTTTTCAGTCGCTAAACAGATAATAATACATTTCAGAAAGTAATTTCCACACAAATAATTTAATTTCAAACGAGTTATTTACAGTTACATACAAAACAGGCCTAAAAACGTAATATTCTAAATATTTCTTATGAATTTCTTTTAATTAACACGGCTTGTTCTAATCTTTAAATCTAAATTTTAGGATCTTTGCTGCTTTTTTTTTCAAAATCAAAACGAAGAAAAGCAACAAACACACAAACGTCTAACAAAAGAAAAGTACCGCATGGTCGGCTGGACGTCAAACGTAGGCGTGGCCCCGCGTCATCGCATTCCTATTGGTGGTTGGCGGTGGTCGTCGTTTACCTGACGCACTCAGCCTATTTATAGGCGGTCCGACTAATGCCAAATTGAAAAACAAAGGAATTATCCGAACTCCAACATATACTAAACAAAAGTAATTCAACTAAAATCAATACAAAACAATCTAAGAAAAATAATAAACAAAAATATTTAATAATGTGCCTGAGGCACATAACACCAACTACAGCTTAGATTAGCTTGTTGATGCAGTAGTCATGTAGCCTGATGAAAAAGCATTTTGTTAGATAATGTCAAACATTAGTTTTAATTATTGTTATCAAACACAGCATTTAAAAGAAAAAAATAAATAAAATTAAAATTTCAGAAACATTTAAGGCCAACCACCAGAATCAACTAATTAAAAGTTAAAACTCAGTTTCACACAAACACAAAGATGTTAGCTTAAATGTTTGGCCGTGGAACCAAACCGTTCAAGGTCGCTGTCAAGCCAAGTTTCTATTAACATTTTCGCAAATCTTTCTGATAAACTTTAGTTAAGTTTAGTAAAGTTACTTTACATTGCCAAGAAATATTAAAACAAATCTTTATCTTGACTTTTTCTCTATTATTACCCTTTCTTTTCTCTCTCCCTGAAGGATAGGTCCTTTTTTGCAACATTGTTTTGCTAGCTTATCTTCCACCGGTGATGTTTAGGTTTGGATGCGTCTGATGCACAGCAGCTCATATTACCGTGCAGTGCAGTACCTACCAAGGGCCAACAGGAGACCCCAAGAGCAATTTATTTTTTAATTTTTCTTTTTGCCCATATAAAAAAGATTTCAACAAATATTATCAAATATATATTATTGTAAAAAAAAATCACAACTTTATAATGAACTTGTGTGTTTTTGTTAATATAAACACATGGAAATCATTACTAAAAAAAAAACAAAATCTGTTCTACTTAGGGAGGCCCCGCTAGCCGCCCCGGGGCCCTAAGCGGCTACTTAGTTTACTTATGTCTTGGGCCGGCCCTGCTCCTATGTGTCTACAAATATTGTTTTTTTGTTAATTAATTTTCTTTTACCAAATAGCAACCTATATTTCTTTAGACAAACTTTAATAGTTGAGTTTTAACACAGATTGGCTATATTAACTAATATTTATTTTTTAAGAAATGAACTTCAAATATCTCTCTATATACCTTAATTAATTCACTCTGAAATCTCCAACAATGAATGGGAGGGTACACCTTGGAAATGTCATCTCCTCTTGAAAATAAAATACGTTGATGCCAAAAACTGAACTCTACAAACATTTTTTAGTCCACCCCACAATAATAGGCTTAAGCTTAGTAATTCCAAACATATGATTTTGTGTATTTTTAAAATAAAAAAAGTTTTTTAGCACTTGTGGTCTTCATTAGAAGCTGGACAGGAAACAGAGCAGAGAGAGAAGGGGAAGATACACAGTAAATGGGCCAGAGTTGGGAATTGAACCTGGAAACTCTGAACAACATTACCCTCACTGTAACAGTGTGCTGCTCTGCCACTGAGCCCCATGATGCCTCACAGATACCAATTTCCCATGAGTATGACTACCAAAGAGCTAAACTATGAATGCGAGGAAAAACTAACAGTGGAATCACAGAGCTTGTGTACGTGTGTGTATTTGAGGAAGAGATTTTCAGCGTGTCTTGACACCATTACGCGTCAAAGCACTCGTGGCAGCATGAAAAAGTCTGTGAGAACAAAGCTGTGTGTTGAGTGAGAAGCAATTCTGGCTGAATTCTTCCTTAGAATTTTCAAATGTTAAAATCAGTTTTTTACAGCTTGTCTTCCTGGGGTTTTGAAATGCTTCTATCTATTTAGATAGAGAATGAATGACAGTGAGGAACTTGAAGTTGATGGAAGATGCCTAACGGACACAATCACACTTCAAAAACTGCTCTTTTAAAGAAGATGGAGTCTCGCAATGATTCATAAATCCTTATTTTGTTTGGAGAAGAATTTCTATGGACAACTGTGTGAAATTGATACTTGCTTATTGAATATCTGACTTTGTCATCTTACATGTAGGTATTAAACCTTAAATTTATCAACCTAAATTACAATCAGAATGTTTATTGATTGCTTAGTTGTTCTTGAGAGATAACATTTCATATCTTTTGTTTTTTTTTATAGCAGAACCCATCATTTAATTGGAAATATTTCACCACCAGGAATGTGCTAATCTAGTCCACTGCACCAGCTTCAGTTCCTGATTACTTTTGTAACTGTTAAATCATGTTTAATCTGCTCAGGATTTTTCTTCAGAGGAAATTATTGTCATGACATGATTTTTCTATGCACCTTACTTTTTAATCCCATTTTAGATTGCATGAATTTATTGGCCAATCTATGTGAGCCAATGTTCTCTTGCAGAGCACAAACATTTGGAAACATCAACTACATCTTAAGATCTTCATAGCAATTATTTTTTTCTTAAAGACCGGGAAGATCAACTGCATAAATATACACTGATTATGTAGATCAGTGGAGAATGGGAGGTAAACAGATGAGTTAGCTCAGTCTTGATCAGATTTTTTCTATAATGTTAAATTAGAGTGGATTTTATTCATATTTAACTATTTTTAAGTGCCAGGAATAATTAATAATAAATTTGGAAAATGAAATAAATTAAAAACTAAACCAAATTTATTGAAATGTTATGAGCATAATTTTTAGTCTAATCATTCACACAGACTTTAACAGCACCTTGTCAGCTTCCAGTATGCAGCAGATTTAACTGTAAGGGGAACAGGACTTGGTGTGAATGCAGAAACACCTCTGTATTTGAGACACAGCTCTAACCCATCATGCTCAAGCAGGGCAATGAGGGCTTTAAATCCAGGCTATTACTGTAAGACCTAACATACAACAACAAACAATGAGCCTGTGTAGTGGAGCTGTAGAAAAGAGCTCTACCATGTGTGTGTCAGTAGTGGAATAAGAGAAAACAATAACGAAAAAGGATCTAAAAGGATCAGATTAGGATCTGCTGCAAATCTTAAGTTATTTTTAGAGTAAATATGATATTTGATAGGGAGACAGGGAAGTAACCCACTGGAATAAAGAAGGTGTTTTTTATCCTGCTCTCACTTTACTTGTAATATTAATATAGTCTGACAATCAAAACACATTTTTTGAGGGTTTAAAATTAGTAGCAATATTCTACAGACTGGTTACACAATAACTAGTCTGTCAAAGCTATATTTCATTGACAGTGTTGTTACTGTTTTTCGCAAGACTTAGGCTCACCGCTAACAAGGTTAGTTGTTTTTGACAATTAACCATAACTCAATTATTTGTTTGCGTCTCTACACCCACAACAAAAATCGAAAGGCATAAATAATGATATGGTTAGCACCAAGTGATCTGCTGTAGTTATTAAAAACTTAAAAATGAAGAAAATTAGTGCAGAACCAAAATGCGAGCGTCATTCTGAAGGTCTGAACTGTGCAGCAAATCGAGTCAGACTCTGGGAGTGAAGATAGTCCATGGAGGCAGCACAGACCCTCACTGTCCTGTGGCTCTTACTCAGCTGGTTTGTGGGGGTGTGCGTGTGTGTCTGATAATGTGAAGAGATTTCCCACGGTTAAAGGGCTCTATTGAACAAGGCCTTGCTCCTTTCCCCTCATTGCCATGCAAAGGGACCAGCTGCCTACCCTCGGCCATGACGGCTAAAATATTTAGCACTCTGTTCTCTGGGGACATCCTGACTGACCCTTCCTCACAATCCTTCCTTCTCTAATGTCTACTTTTGTTTCTACTTCATCCATTGTTTCTTTTTTTTTTCATCACTTCTTTGTCTGGACTTCCTATTGGTGCTGATTCTGGTCACCATACACTGGTTCTGCAGATAATAGACTCATTGAGTGACAGATTTTAATTCTGTTCTCATTTGCTCCCCCAGCAATGTGTCACACACTATCAAAATGTCACAGGCATATATAGAAGTGCATAAGCTACCAAAACAAAGCTTATTTTATTCTGCAGTTTCAGGAGGCAGAACAATCCATATATACTACAAATCAATGGAGGGAAATGTATAGCTCTCACCTGATGACCTAGGATTATAGCCTTTGGAAGCATTGTGTGTAAGTATTGCTAAATAAGAAATATTGCAACAGTTTTTGATTGTATTGATGAGCGTTGTTTGTTTTACATTAATGGCAGTTTTCTGGACATTCTGAAAGCTGCATACAGAAAGAGGAATGTGCAGTGATGCTTGTGTTGCAGAAACTTGTCATGTTTCAGAATCTTTGAGGTTAATTCTGCACCTTGCCAATATTTATTTATGTTTTCCCAATTTTAGTTCTATTTGTGCTGTATGATAAAGGACCTAAAGCCTGGATCTTACATCCTGACTGTCCAGGACAAATGATGTACAAATGCTAATTTTGACTAAAAAGGTCAGTCTAGTCTACTGTTTGTGTTAGCCTACAGTGGGATCAGGAGAACCTCAGCTGTCCTCCAAGCACTCACCACTAGGGGAAAAACTGAATGCTTCTGCTCAGTTGCTTGGGAGATTTTGTTTTAATTTGGCATGACAGAAGATTCTCAGCATTTCCTTCTTTCCTCTCCTCACTGTTTCTCTCCAGGTCTTGTCTGTCTCCCTGCCTTTGCTATCTGAGCAACACTTGTTTAAACCCTTGTGGCATGTTGTTGTGATCCCTCTGCACAGAAGAGAAAAAAGAAGGGCCTTTAAGGTACATTTACCCAATGCCAGCAAATACTGCTGCTGCTCATCTCCAACTACTACTCAAAGGATTGGGTTGGAGAGTCGGGGCAGGACTTCTGTGCTCCCCAAAGTATTTACAGATTCACTCTTTTCTGCCAAAGAACATTTTCAGATTAAATGAATTTTAAGATCAAATAATGATCATTGGAAAGCACCTGTCCGCTAAACTGCATGTGCCCTCAGTGGCAAAGACTACGACTGAGTGAGAACAAGTCTCTTACATCACTGTGGGGGAATTTCAGCCCACTCTTTTTTTTTTTTTTACATAATTGTAGAAAGCCAGGAATAGAGCAGGATTTTGCAGCAGGAATTACCTGTTTTTGGCCAAACCAAAACATCTCAGCGGACTTAAGTAATTTGAGATGTTTGACTAGGCTACTTTTAAATTACCTTTGTGTTTGTTTTGTTGAGCTACTGGTTGGCCTGTTGTTGTGATATTGTCCTGCTGTATGAGCCAGGAGTACTTGGATTGTTTGTCACATAGTGGAGTTCAAGTGTTCATTAACAGCAGGAGTATAACACAACCATCACAATGTCTGACTGCAGCTGTGAAGACATTCAAAAGCATGCTCGCATTTTGTTGCAGAACAAATGTGGAATTTTGACTCATATTCTTATTTTAGATGAACTCAGAGACTTTTGCTGAACATGGCTGTGAGTGGCAAAATGTTTCCAGGATCTACTTCAAGGTAATGAGTTGTAATTTGCAATGTACCATTAACTTGCATTCTACCAGTCTTTAACTGCCTTTTAAGCACTTTGTTACTTAACTTTTCCTAACTCTTGTTAACACATTAGAATAACAGTTATTGGATTCTTATAAACTTTTGCTGTTCTGATAAATGCACAAAAAGTAAAGCAGTTTTTGATTGTAATGCTTGAACATGTTGAAATATGTATAGTGACTTCTTTGTGATGTGTCATCTGTGAGAGAATTCAAAGATTTATGTGTGCTGCATTTGTCATACGTCCAATCAAGCAACACAAAAGCATAATTGTAGTCATTACAATGTCCAAAAAACATCCCTTATGTATAATAAAATACTAAACCTTTTTTGTAAAACCTTATGTACGAACATGAACATGGAATTTCTTGTAAGACAGACCAAATATAATAATAATAAAAAAAAAAACAAATCCAAGTGGGTTTTCCTAAAATGTGTTTTTCATGTGTAAGTGTATTTCATTATAGCCCAGCCTGATGCTCTTCATCAGTAATGTCACTACATGCAAAGCTGATGTGATTTTTTTCTTATCTTGTTTTGTGGCAGACTTAAAGTCCATCAATGTGGCTCTAAATGTGAATAAGAAGTGCATTTTTGAAAACATCATATGCTGTCATCTCTATGCAGTGCGTCTGTTGCTTATGATGTGTCTCTGGTCCGTACAATAAGTGTGTGTACTGGGATAAAGTGTGTATAGTTTATAGCATCCTAGACTGTGTAGCAGGCTGTGGTTCTTTTCCTGTGACATTGGCTCATTTAATATTTTCCAAATATAATGATTCTTTACAAAGTGCCCAAGGAGGTCAGATGATGATTAGTTGAATCTACCAAAAAAGGCCAAACTGACTGAAGTCACTTCAGTCAAGTGACATAGTCATTAGGATCTTTGCTATGACACCTGAGTAGAAGCATCTTGGAGATGTTCATGCCGTGAAATTGTTTTACTTGTTCCAACAAAATAAGGCAGCCTGACTTAATGACAGAAAACTGTCATTAAGTTTTCTGGCATTCAGCAAACAAAGGTTCCATCTGAAGATATTGTAATTGATTCCCACCACTACACATATCTGCACCAAAAATGTGTTTGTGTGTGTTTGTTGTGTTCCCCTCAGTCTGTATCCCTGGTGACTGGCCACTGTGTACACGGTTGATTACACACACTGACAGGTTCGCTTCATCACTGTACACTGAGCTTGTGGTGCCTACCTGATCCTTTCTTCCTGTCACAAAACATTTCCTTTCTAAAGAAAGCTGCGTTCTTAAGCTTTTTGTTGCAGACTAAAACTGTTATTTCTGGCAGCATTTTATTTCCACTCCATATCTAGACATTAAAGTAATGGACTGTGGCATTTTTGTTTGAATTACAGTCTGTTTGCTCCTCTCATGTTGATGGAAAGTTTAGGTAGTTCATAAAACTTTTAACATTTGGGATTCTTCTATCAGAAAAAATCATTGGGTGCAAAGCAAGTGAGGCATGTTGTTTCCTATTTCTTTGGCACAAGTGAAAGACTCGGGTAGTTGAGATAAGCAGTAGCTGAACAGACAATGAAAACAATGCCTGCTGCAGAAACTCAGATTTCATCAACATTAAAAAACATCTAATCTGCTCCTTCGGCACATGCAGAGATGAAGCGTTCAGAGATTCCAGAAAGGGCAGATGGTGGAGAGGATGAAATGAAGGCCAATAACAAAATCCCTTCCAACACATTTAGCTTCTTCATTAGACACCAGAGAGAGGGGGGAGAGGGAAGTACAGACTGTTGATTTGGTATCTGTCTGTCAGTTTTTGCCTACTGCTCTCACTTTGACCTGGAGCCAAAGCCAAACAATGGCTGTGTATCAAACAGGCTGCTCTTCAGCAGCTTGATATTCTGCTCTATGCAAATTCGGAGTGTCTCAGTGCTTCTCTGCAGCCTCTGGAGCTGACAGACACAACGCTACCAGAAGTTAAAAGCAGGCTGGGGCTAAATGTCAGGACGACAAATACGGACAAAGCTGCTGAAAAAGAAGCAACGCATCATTTAACAATTAGCCCTCGTTTACCTTTAAATACTAATGGAAGACTTAATGTGACACTGTGGCCATGTTGCCATTAATAGAAGCCAAATGACTAGTCATTTTAATGAGTATGTCAACAACTAACACTTGTTTTCAACATGTGCTAAGGGATTTCAGTAAGCTGTGAAGTAGGGGTGTACACATCTATGTATTTTATTTTATGTATTAATTGGTTTTGTTTTATAACCAGGTTGCTGTGTATTGCAGATTTCTGCCCAGGTCCCTCTTGAAAATGAGATCCAGATCTCAACGGGGTCTACCTGGTTATACCCCGTTGCAAAAAAACATACTGAACATATCCAGTAATGTCTCGTTGCTTCGTACCCAATGAATACAGCATCGTTTCATACCTGAACACATGCAGAATATTTATGTGTGGAACTGAATGTGAAGTGCAATGTTCTGCAATACAACTTTAAAAAGTGATACAGCTACAAAACAGAATGGATCCCCTGGTACTCACTAAACTCTCCTATGTGAGAACATTAAGGTTTCTCATGCAGCTACAGTGGACAAACAAATGTGGACCGAAGTAGAACTCGATGTTGTTTTTTCCAAAATCCAGAGCCTATAGGCAAATGCCATGGATTTAATGGGGTGCAATGTTTTTATTTTTCTCCATAGCAACAGCCTACAACTGTTACTACTTATAATTTGGTGATGTTACCCAATTCCACTATAGCTAAGCTAATGTGAAGAATATTATTTAGAAGGTAGTCCTTTAGCACTGCCTTCTGCAGCACGTAGAGAGCGCAGCTCAACTGAACCAGCTTCCAGCAGCTGCAACCCAACAGACAGTGATGCTGTTGACTCTAAGCACACACACCAACCAGCACAGCTAACAAATCATCATGTCAAAAAAGGAGTCTTGCATAAAAAATTTTAACATTTTCTTTTGGTTTGTACATGAAATAGTCCCCAGCTGGAACATTTTATTGTGTTTCTGGTACAACAGTAAACCTGACACACAAATGAAATATGCAGACAGAGATGGTTGGCATGGATGCTTCCCTTGGCTCACTGGGGGTTCATTTCTGCTTCAAAACAAATCTGATGAGACGCTGGGAAACCCTAGTGTTGTGTTCAACTTGTGCTAAAAGGAGTTAGAAAGTTGCTGAGTTGGCAACAGTGGGGCAACTGTTTTTAACTGTAAATGTGCAAACATGACCTGGTCAGTCAGTCAAACCTCTCTCTGCAGAGCAAAAGGACAGTGGCTGATTTTTAAACCGTTGCTGAGATAAGATCACGGGATAAGATCAGCTTCATGTAAGTAACGGCCGATCAACTATCCCCCTAAATTAAGGAAATTGGTGCCCAGAAATCAACTGGCTGATAAATGTATCCTATATGATACCTGCATATAGGATATAATGTAAACAGCACTGTCAGAGATTCAATAAGTTTATAGTGGGTGTGTAAATGATCTAATAATCTGACTGTTGATTGCAGCCAATCCACATTATTAGCAGAACTAGAGGACCCCAAAACCACATTTGGCTTAGGGCCCCATTGAGGCTTGGACCAGCCCTGCAAAGGAGGGCTAAATAATGCAACCCAACATCATCCCAACAACAACGATAATTTATTGTTATTTCTGAACATAAAGCATACTATTAAAACATAAGATTTGTTGTTGTGGTTCTGATGAAACACATCATCAGCAATGACTATTATTAAGAACCATCACAGAGGCGTCTGTGTGTCTGGTGTCTGACCACTTCATCCTCTGAGACCATTTTCACACTGACTGTTTCTCTGACTTATTATCAGTGTGTGGGTGTGTCTGCATGTGTGGATAATTGTGCATATGTTTCCACTGGAAAGTAATTAGTAAAATGCATCTGGCATAAACACGCTCATCATGTCAATTTACTCACGTAAACTCTTAATGATGAATGGGTAGCATACGTTTTCATCTCCTTGCTTGCTGAGAGAAAACTCACTTTTCATGGCGACTGAGGAGATTCAGCATGGAACCACTGAAGGTCAGTGAGAGGCATGTTTTCAACTCACTCAGTTCATCTGGATGCTGTCAACAGTACAGAACATTTTCAACACTCATCCAAGACTAATGTTTTATTCTTGTGGTGACTTTGCTTTATTTGGGTCTTAATGTCTATTAACTTCAAATTTTGCTACAGAAAAAGGAATGTCTGCATTTGCCTGTTTTTTTTTTTTTACTTATTTTCCACCACCCACATTGAATAATCCATTGATGAAATCATATTGTTGTCACTTCCTTAAATCTGTTTTCAAGTCTAGTAGTCATAGTTTTTCCAAAAGGGAAAAGTATAATCAAAATCACCTGCATTTTCTTTTAAATATTTTAGATATGTTCTGTGGAAAAGTCTGAATTTTCCATAAATATTTTGGAATTTGTATTAACTCACAAAATCTGCAAATACTGAACCGTGAATAGGTGGGGATCAGCTGACATAGTAAACAACACAAAACAGTGAGAGGAGTTATGAAACTCTTTATGAAACAAAACTAATGCAATTTGTTACAACTAAAACAAATTGTGCAAATATGCGTACAGGTACTATTTATGTTTTAGTTCTAACAAATATTTAGTGTGTCAATTCTATTCATTGGTGCCACTAACTATAATATTGACTGGTTTAAGGTTGTGTTACTGATAAATACCAATGCTACCCCAAAGGAATGTTACTGTTGTTGTGTTTATTTTATATTAACATTAATTAAATAATGTTAAATATTTTTAGTTTATGATGTGGTGAATTTGATCCACAGTTTAAGTCTAAGCTGCATGATCTGTTTGTTGAATCAGATCCATTTCAAAACTTTTACACTCAGGAGGATTTGCTTCATAAAATCATATAACCTAGCTTAATATTGTTCTACCAGTAGGATGAAGTAAAATAAGAACTTCATTCTCATTTTACTTTAGTTAAAATGAGAAAGAAGCTAGAAAACACAAATTCTGGTTTTAGGAAACCAGAATTTGGTTTCCTACAACCACACGCTCCCTACCTCCCTCACTGTTTTGCTAATGTTAGCTGACAATTTACCACATCATTATCTCTCTTCACTCTGTCTCTTTTCCTCCTTGACTTCATGGTTTTGTTTCTCATCTTTTGCTGCAGAAATTGAATTTACAGCAAATATTTGTGATTTTTGCGCATTTGGCAACATCTGGTGCAGATTTATCTTTTTTTTTTCCACTCAGCTCCACTTTTTCTCTTTTGGGTTTCCATTCTGAATCCTCCTTTTGCAGGCACATTTATAACTTTACAAAGCAGTTGAGCATTTGACCATGACAAACATTTTCAAACATTTGCTTGAGAGCAGTTGAATTGTTGTAATTATTAGTTTAAACAGCAGAGGATGCTGCAGATAAAATAAGTCTGCATTCAGCAACTGGAAATACCTCAATTCAGTAAATAACCAGAATTGAATTGGTAACAGAAGAAGCGTCTACAGAGGAAGTATTAGACTACAGACACACTGGAGTATGCATATACTTTAAAAGCAAACCAGCTTTCAGAGTTTGGTGTCACTCTTATGCTGACTGCTGTAAAATGAAAAAATTCTCTACTGGAAAAAAATAAAGTGCACTTCTGGAGCTAGTCAGATTTGGTGACGACAAAAGTTATGAGTATGAGCCAGGTGTTAACATTTACTGATGTGATGAAATAGTGAGGAACCAGGTAAATGGACAGGGAGTGAAAGAAGGAAAGCGTGCAAAAGTCTGATCAGCCCTGGTTGTGGAAAGTCCTAGAAATCACTTCAGTTCTGATATTTTTGTATAGCAATTTCATATGCAGAAGTTGTGCTTCTTGACTTTGGTTTTGAATGTTACTCTTCTTGATAAACTGCTGGCATTAAGATTCCAAGTACTTGCAAACCCTGACAGCTTATGTTTTCAGCTTAAGTCTTCATAGAGCAAGCTATATTCCAATTTTTGCTGAGTAGGAAATTATGAAAAAGTATTACATTTTATTTAAGTGTTTTCAAGATTTTAATACAACGTTTATCATTCAGTTTAATTCACTAAAAAACAACTTTAAACTCTGGGAAGTTTGAGGCTGGTAAAATATGGGATTCTGATGTAGAAAATGCGTTGGAATAGTTTTTAAGTGTAATTTTGTTCTCTTTACCGCCACCTTGTGTTTTCACCAGTTCATAACAAACAGTTGCCGTCAACGTGAGAAGGTTGGTTCCACAAAATGTTTGAACTTTGTAGTATTGATCTTTTACTTGCAGGCTGGCATCAGCGTCATTTGACTATTCCCAAATTCTGCTTTAATATTTGTCATCAAAAACCAGTGGTATAATTTCAGCAATGTAATCTGCCCTTTCACACTGGCCATGTTTACACCAACACTTACTCCTGTAACTGTTGTGAAGCTTTTAGACTGGAAGGTCATTGCCATTATGTGTTTTTGAATCCAGCAGTGATGAGCAAAGATGGTTTCTAGTGGCTATAGTGGTCAAAGGACAACATTTTATACACTGGTACACTTTAATAGATTTTATTATTTTAACATTTTATGGTGACACAAAACAGACGTCTGCTCCCCTGTAAACATGTTCAGGTCTGCTCCTGGCTTGCCTTTGGAGTAATGTCGGTTTTGGCACATGTGGACCTGCTTCATGTTTTCCCCTCTGAGGATGCTGTTTTTACATATGTCTCCAATCAGGAAAGGAGATGTAAATGAGCATTATAGCAGACACTATAAGGTTTAATTATACATGATTGTCCCCTGATGTGCCTGCACAGTAGGTCATCAATATGGGGGGAGACGTTGTACCAATTATTAGAACATCTTTCAGAGAGATTTATAATCAAAACTGAAGCATCCTCTGGTGAAACGCTGAACACTGTCACTAGATGAGGGCTGCAGCCGGCATGGAAGGTCCTGCTGCTTAAAAAAATTAATCAGTGCAGGTTTAAACAAATTCCAGTTTTATTTGCTTTCCGTGACTGCATATTGTAATGACAGAAAAAAACAATAGAGAATGTGTTTTTAATCTGTTTGACACAAACACAATGGGTTTGCGTTCTGAAGGCTTTCAAAGGTTTGAGCAAAGTGTATTTTACAGCTGGATGGAGCAGCATTTAAATGCAGTCAGTTGTATATATGATGTTCTCCTTCAGTTTTAATCCCGTTTCCTTTGTGCAAACACATAGCTTTTCTGATTAACTCATTTTCATTTGAATGCAATCTGGCTTGATTCGATTTGCCATCCAAAGCAATTGGCTTTCATATTAATGCGATTAGGTTGTAGAACAAAGCGGCCATTATGCAGAGACTTATGGCGCGAGTGGAAAAAAAAAGGACCATCACATTGCCATCAGTAACATCCCCACTGAGAGATATGGGCATTAGGAGAGGAAGATAACACACACACACACACCCCCACACCCCACACACACACCCCCACATGCATCTTGACTCTAATCTTGCTTTGCCTTTTGTCATGGCTGTGGGCAGAGCTCGGCTGCACAAATGTTGTATGTGAGAATCCTACAAAGCGAGGGATCTTAATGTGTTTGTCAAACCACTTGTGATCTGCTCTCTGTATGCAGCAACACTATAATCCAGGGTTACACATGTTGCAAATTCTCGTCTCAGTGAAATCCAGTGTTGGTCGTGTTTACCCCTGCATCCACTGGAACAAATCCATGGTCTGTTGGAGTGACTGCTGTCTGTCACCATACTTCTGCTTTGATTCTCTGACTGGTGGACAGAGCAGCATTTAGCTGACAGAATAAACAGTCTGTACAGTTAACCTAATAATAGCCATGTTCAATTACACTCATGGGGTTTTATGAGCTCAAGTGTTGGAAACAGTGCTGACGTCTGTTTGCTGTCTGTAGCCTGCACTGTGGGCTTTGACTGATGAACACTGACAGCATCACAATTTTTCTGCTCCACTAACAGCTCAGGGAGGATAACACTGTTGGTTGAATGCTCTCTCCGTCCCACACATTTATCTTGACCAAGACACCTTAACAAATTGTCAACACGCAATGAAGCAATTGCCTTTTAAGTCAAAACGATAGTGAGCCGTCTCTTCTCTGAATGCCCCACTCTGCTGCAGTCTGAAAGAGATTTTGGAAGTTCATGCTGGAGGTAAAATATTTAATTCCAATGCAAATGCTGGACGTAATAAACTCAAATTAACACATTTCACAATTTTGTTTAGATGTTTAATGAAAGCAATGTCAAAATAAAAGCTTTCATTGCAAAAGTTGCTACTGAAAACCTTCAGTCTGAAATTGCTGCAGTTGTGGTTTAATGAAAGTAAATATATGGGGAGGGTTAGATGGATTCTGGTTTCTGACGGATCAGTGCCTTAATGTAAAGAACAAGCGACTGCAGAGCAGCTGGTAAAATATCCTCACAATGCTACTGGGATTTCTTCCAGCAAATGAAATCACTTACCAAGCTGAGTTCATGTCAGAACAGACACCTGCAGTACCTGGCTCTGCATTGCTCAGCAATGCATGATAACATTCACTCATATCAGTGAAGTGAGACATGTTTAGGTTTTTCAAAGTGAATTACAAGCATGAAACAGAGAGAGGTTTTAAAAGGGAACAACAGTTCAATGGTGGTTATCATAATACAACCTAAAAAATACAATAAGGGTTCAGACTTTCCTCAAACCTTGAAATGGAACAGCTATTACTAATGTTAGTAAAACATCAGAAATTGCTAAAATGTAGTTACAGATTAAAGAATTCCTTTTACTGAAAGTAAAACCAGACTGGACAGAACAAAGACTTCCATGTGACATCAGGCCCTCTGACCTCCATCAAGGACACAGTGGAGATGGACGGAGGGCTGGTTCAGGCAAAGAGGACAGGAAAGAGAGTAGTAACTGCTACAACTTTAGAGATATTCTTGACTTGAAGGACTCTTAAGTTGATTTTTGCTATTTTGAAGGTGCTTTCAAAGGGTGGTACCTGTTTTGTATAGACTCCTCATACAGAGACAATCCAGCCATCCAGGGACTTTGGACCTTTGCTGTTCTGTTTTTCCCCCCCAGTTTTCTGTCTGATTCCTGCAAATAACGACCACAAGTGCCAAAAGAAAAAAAAAACCCTTGAAAAAGAAAATAGAAAGTGTTTTTAGAACTCAGGTTTTGTAGGGATATATTAAAACATGAAATTGAATAATAGTGAACATGTTTGTGTGTGGGTGTGTATGCGTGTGTGTTTAGGGGGTTGTGGGATGTGAAATGTCTTCCTTATGCTTATTAGAAAGGCTTTGACATTTACCACAGTAAACACATTCATCAGCAGAGACAGATAATTATCTGTTTAATTTCAGAGCATTGCAGGTTTTGTCGTACTCATATGGGTGCAGATGTGCAGAAATGGCAGCATTTTGCTGAGAAAAGAGCCCTCTGGTATCCCTAATGCTTGCTGAGATATTAATACCCCCCCCCCCAACTTTGCAGAATTTACATATGAAAACACTTATTTTGGACTAAAGACACTATCAAGAAAAGAAAAGTTTGCTTTGTAGGTTTGCATTCAGGCTAAGACAGGCCATTTCCTGTCAGTATTCCTTCACTATGAACACTATATACAATTGTGCCCGCAACTTTTTCATTTGAATTTCTCCTGCTGTTTATGATTTATCCTCTCCTTATAATAAATCATGTCTTCATTATAGTCCTTCAGGTTTCTTCATTGTATATGATGAAGATACTACTGGTGCCCCCATCTGTCCCATCTTTAGCCCCTGCATCCACAGTTCAACAGCTGGCCTGAGTTCTGTTTGACAGATGGATTTTCATCAGGACGGTGACTGACATGTAACTGCTAAGATCTGTCCATTTGTTTACCATGCTGCTGCACTGCTCTAAGGAAGAGTTTGAGACATCAACAACCTTGATGGTGTTAGAGCAGGCCTAGTGTTAATTATCTGAACCCAGTCATGAACAGAGGAGGCTGTCTTCCTGGTGGTTTTAAGCCTTTTAAGGTAGATTTATATTTTTGAAGACGTATGCAAACTGAAGTGTTGTCAAAACAGTGGAAGTCTTGAATTTTCCTAGGCCTGGTTGAATGAACAATAAAAAAAAAAACAATTCACAAGACTTGTGGTAGTCAGCTATCTGATTTCTAGTTTGTGTTGTTTCTGTCAGCATTCGCAGTAGAGAAGGTGTGACTCTTGTACTGTCATTAACCATCTAGTAGAAGAGTGAAATACCCATCGATCAACATGATTTCATCTTTACAACTAATAGATGTTATCAGTATCAAACATGTCGGTCAGAAAACACTAGAAATGTAGTATGTAGACATGCAGTACATCACCATCAACACTGGTGGCCAGTTGTGGTTTAAAGACAGGTAACAATGTTGATATATTTAGCAGTGTATCATGCTTCCATGCAGACCATGCTGATGTTACAAAACGTAAGCAGTTTCACAAAGACGATTAATTAATTTATGTTTATTTAATAGGGACAGAAACACATTGACATAGACAAACTGAACAGAACAGCAGTCCCATGTTTGTATCATAGAGATTATAGCTAAAGCTAATTCACAGCATTGTCCTTATATGGGCTTTTAAACAGTACATCTAAAAACTGGTTGAAAGTGAAATAATAATCATTTAAAATAATGCAACATGATATTGACAACATATAAACATACAACATATAAAACAATGAAACATAAAAAACATTAAGTATGGATACTCAACTGCTTCAGCTTTGTCGTTTGTACTGATTCACCTGCTTGAAAATAAAACTGCAGCAGAGATAGAAGATTTCACAGTACGGGACATTGCAATCAAGTTGAGTTTACACACTTCTCCAATGTGTGTGTGGAGCACAGAATGTGCGCAAGGCACCATAGCCATTTTGCCATTGTCCATGCCGATGTTGAAGCAGCTCTTAGTAATACCCTCAGATGCTGCAGACTGCAACTTTACTTTCCACTCCCATCTGAAATCTTTCATGATGGTTTGAATGATTTCTGTGGCCGGTTTTTATGTATGATATGTAGCTCAGACATTTATTCCTTGTCAATTCAGTAAAGGAATGTCTTCGGCAGAATAAGACATGGGACAAATATGTTTGTTCAGCTTTAATAAAAGGAGCCACTTTTCAAAAATAATTAATGTTATCTGATTTGAGTTGGTTTGTTGCTTCATTGCTGATGGCAAAATGTCAAAGTAGCTGCTTCATCTCTTGATTGTTGGACATCTTGTGAAGAAATGTATGCAGAACGTCCAACTTTCAGGAACACAAAGAAGTATTGTGATAAAGATAATTACACATATTACATCTGTTGCACCTGCATACCTGGATACTAATTATGTTCATACATTTCATGGCAATCAGCCATAACATCACGACCACTAACAGGTGAAGGAAATAGCACTAATTATCTCTACATTAGGAAACCTGTTAATGGGTAGGATATACTGTATTTGGCAGAGATTGAACATTTGTTTTCAATGCTGATGTGTCAGCAGTTCTTCCTGAGTTTTTTGCAGACACAATATAGCAGTGTTTTCAATGCTTTGATGTATAATTCTACCTTAATTGTGTATAATTGTATGCTATGTTTTACAGTAGGTGATCAGCTCAATCAAAAACAAAACATTTAATTATATAATAAAAGATTACAGTAGCAGCACCCAGTGCTCAATATATTTTCTATTGTGTAAATGTTAAATAATGAATCTGCCTGGACGCCGCATCAGATCAGATACATCACAACACCACAGTAATGTTATATTCAATAAAGACATTTAAGCTTATGTTTATCACTGCCAAGTTCCATAATTTATCTGTTTACGATTCATCATGTCGTTTAAGAAACAATTACTGTCACTTTGAAAAATGTTTTTTTTTTTTTTTTATCCCTGGGGCATCTGAAAGTTTTCTTTCTGCCTTATAAAGTAACTTGTGATCTAATTAAGTTACTTTTAAAATTAAGTGGTCAGGTAAGTAAATAAGTTAATTTTTCAAAGTAACTATGCCATGACTCGTCAAAAAGCAGAAAATTGGAATAGGAACTTGGAAAAGAATGCTTGATGGTTGTGACAATGGTTGACAACACACAATTTTGCACCAAGTGCAGAGCAGAAGTTTATGTAGGCAGAACACAAGTGGAAGCAATCAGCAGCCAGCAGAGTCAGGAGGAGCAGAGAAGAGCTGCAGCATGAAACATGGCAGGGACAGGGAAATCATGACATGTAGTGGAGAACATTCTTTCCTGCTGTTTTGGGAATTTATTGAACCAGTTTATCAGCATTGGTATGGTGTTTAATTTATGGGCTAACATGCTTACTTTTATTACTTCTGTCCATTGATTGGTTCAAAACAAACCGCATATAAATACAGAGATTGGTGGTGTTCTGTAATTAGCCGCCAAACCGTTTTTTATCCCCTTGTTTGCCTATACAAGAACACATAGTGATCATAACTATTTCACTCATGGATGTTTGAAAATTGTAATAATGGTTAGGAGAGCCAATTAAGAAAAACTGCAAAGGAGTGCAGTGAATAAAATTGATCATGTGGCTGGAGTGAAATGGGATGCTGAAATAAAGCCTCTGATTGGACAGAAAAATGTCAGTTTATGTCAGACTGGTCTTCACAGATTTCATTTTGTTGTCATTTCTCATTGCTCCCCTCATCTTATTGGTCTGCATGATCAATATCTATCAGTGAATGTGAATATTATCCTTGGCACATTGTAATGTGAGTGAAATAACACTATGAGATAGGATAACTGGGACATGTTTAATGTAAGAGAAGTATGTGTTTGTCAGGCATGCCTGGTTTTGTTTGTGCCGCAGCGCAGCAGCTCTGTATCAGATCCCTGAGCTACACTGCTAATCAGCCAGTACTCCCTGTGCTGCTGATGTGACAAGTGATATGCCATGTGACTCTATCATTTTTTCATCAATGTTCTTTTTGTCTCTGTGTCTCGCTGTACGTCTCAATTTGGGGCCTGTTGTTTCGCTGTGATTGAGCCATTGTTGTGACTGACTCACTGGGAGCCTGTTGGGCGTGTTTACATGGGTTTTTTTGCTCCTGGGCTGCTGGATGTGGCAACTGGTCCATTTTAATCTCTTGATGATCATCTGAGCTAAAAAAAATAAAAGAGAAGATTTTCAAACCACAATATTTGATTTGTTTTTTCTATTTAATATGTTTTTCTAAGTGTATTGAGAAGAGGTATATTTCCCAAAACATTCTCATGAGCTCATATTTGTTCCAAGAAAGCCAATTTAGTATTAAAACTCTGTTAACCTGAAATGTGGTGTAAGAAAATGTAAAGCATAACGGCTTTCTGATAAAACCTGCTCTTGAGAAGGTAATCTAAACAAGAATGGCCTTGTCGAAAAATGTGTTCCTATAAAGTTACGTTTAACGTGATTTGACTTATTAAATACAAGATCAAACTTTCCCTATGAAATAAATAGATATCTGGTAGTCAAACTGATGATAGTAACCAAGCCGTCTGTCTCTTCCTGTTCCGCTGCTACATCTGTCTAAATTATGGAGTCTTAACTGTAGGTTCTCTTTATCAAGTTCTATTGCAGAGAAATATAATCCAGTACTTAGTAATAGGAGCATATTCATACACCCTGCTTAAGAGTTGACACAATAAACTGTATCTCTTTGAAGAGATGACAAAATAATTTTAATAAAATTAAAAATTGTGTCAGAGTTCTGGGGAAAAAAAACTGTCAGTGTCGATCAATGTGGTAAATGTGACTTTATTCTTAGAATTCTGACTTTAAAGAAAGGGAGGCAACAAAACCAAACCCCTCAGTCTTCTACTAAAGCACCACTCACTGTCTGTGTGCTGATGATGAAGCCAACAAAGTGCTTCCTGGTCCTTTTTTCTGCACTGGCAGAAATTATCGAGCAGTCAGAATGAGGGCAGATGAAGTGAGGTGAGATAAGATGGAACATGAGTCAGGCCAAGTTGAAATGATGACTCAATGAAGTGGAAGGAAAAATATTTCCTCATTAGTGATATTGGATATTGCGACTTTGCCAGAGTATTTGAAAAGCTTTTCAAAATTCTGCAGTCATTTCTATCTCACAAAGAGCATGGTCAGTTAATTTAAAGACAGACTCAGAGGCTCTGTTGTTCAGATGGAGACACCGTCCTCCACCTCTTATCTTTATGGCATCACTGTATTGAGGGTTTGTCTTCTGGATTCTTGCAAAGCTGGTGTTTTTGATGAACAGATTGTCATATAAAATTTTTTACTTTGCCTCACATTCAGTACAAAAGCTAACAGATAGATCAAGTAAAATGTCTGCAGCTTGAAGGGAAAACATTGTTCTCAATGTTTATGGCTGTGTTTTTGTAAACAGAACAGTTTGATCAATTGATTGAAATTGGGCTGAAAAGCAATATCAATTGTAATATCAATTAATATCAGTGTCTCTGGGGAAACTAAAGAAAACAAAAGGAAAATTACCTTCCTACTTCTATTTTAAAGTTATTTTACATTTTTTTAAAGATCCAGATTGAGGCTGACAAGTTGATGAAAAATTAGTCCAAACCCAAGTCAGCCTCCAGGGGCACTTAGGGGCTCTCTCAGTAGAGATGATTTTTTTTTTTTTTTTTGAGTAATAATTTCTATGTCATTATAATATCAAAAACACACAATTTTACCATGAAGTGATATGTTTTTACAATAATATACATTTGATAATATATGTAGAAATTATTATTTTACTGATAAAAAGAAAAAGGAAAAATTGCTCTTAAATGAGTTGATTCTCATGGTTGTCTCTGTATATTTCTGAGGTATTTTGGCTTCAAAACGCCGTGTTTGATAACATTTGATAATAATTAAAACTTCTCAGTGTTTGACATTGTCTAGCAAAATGTTTTTACGTCAGTCTACATAGCTGCTACATCGATGAGCTGCTTTGTGCTGTAGTTGGGGACATGTTGTTTGCTGCTGAGCAAAATCATTTTGTGGCTAAAGCAAACATTATTTTTACATCAACTTCTAAGTTATATGAAACTTCTGTTAAAATCATTTGAATGCATAGAATCAGCCCAGTATCCATCCACATTCTCAGGGGAGAAAGACTCACCTGGTGTAAATTAAATTTTAGCTATTGGAGTATGCTTAAGAGAAATTAATTTAATCAAAGAATGTCGAATGCACTAATTGCAGTTTTCTGGCCGATTCCCAGTTACCGATCTTTAAAGAGCCTGACCTGCCAATTTTGATTTTGGTTGATATGATTTTTTTTTTGTCTGAAATGTTGCTAAATATAGCAAGAAAGTCACTGAGTTGGCAACAGTGGGGTGAATATTGTTAACTGTAAATGTTCAGACATGACCTGGTGGGCCAGTCTGTCAGTCAAACCTCTCACTGTAGAGCACAAGGGGACAGAGGTTGATTTTTAAACCTTTGCTGACGAAAATGAGATTAGGGGATAAGATGGACTTCACGTGTAAGTATCAGCCGATCACAATCCCCCAAAATTAAGGATATCGGCGCCCAGAAATCAACTGGTCGATAAATCAGTTGGCCAATAAATGTATCCTATTATGTATATCTATATGTATATAATGTAAACAGCACTGTCAGAGATTAGTTTATAGCAGGTGTGTGAACGACCTAATGATCGGACTGCTGATTGCAGCCAGTCTACATTGTTAGCAGAGATGGAGGGCCCCAAAACCACATGTCCTTTATGACGCTTTTAAAGGACAGCCTAGAGTCCCCCGCACCCTCCTTTGATTGACACTGCATTCGACCAACAGCAGCTGATTTAACAGAAGCCATTTTTGGTGATTTTGGGGGCGAGGGTTAAGGGGTTAAACATTCTGTTTAACAGAGACTTGTCCCAGAATCCAACTTTTCCAGCAAATATTGTATGTACTATTGTGAAGCAATTCAAAAGAAATACACTTTTAATATATTATTTTTTACCAAATTGCTGCTCAATTAGCTTTGCTCTAATTAAGACAATAGTTATAAGTTCATAATGTTGTTTGTATTTGAAAAATCTTATTACTAAAAAAAACTGTTACACTAAAATAAGTTATATTTTTTTATGTAATTAATCATCAACAGTATAAATTGAAATGTGTATTTATTTTGTCTAAACTGTCGGTTTGTATCCAGAAAATACGAATTAGAAATTTCCTCCATTGCAAATATTGGAAATAAAAGAATTAATTCCTCCCTCGTCTACAACTATGCCAAAGCATTCACAGCTTTCATTTACTGCAGATTAGTGACATTAATTCTATGATGCTGAAAGAAGCATTGTGTGATGTGATAATGATGAAACAACAAATAATAAAATCAATGGAAAAACCACCTGTTTGACTAATTCCATAACATTACGTTCCAGACTCATACTACATAAATCAGCTTTGTTGGGTGATTATGAGGAGTGAAGCATTGAATTCTGAACATTGTGGACATCCAATGATTGTCTGCATATGTCTGAACAGGAGGAGCTGGGAAAACACAGTAGACCTGATCTGTGCTCTAACAAGAGCACCAAGCCCCACAGCATCACACTTCCTCCACTATGCTTAACAGCAGGCATGGGGTCCGTTGTTTTACATTTTTGTCCTTTCTATGTCAGCAGAAATTGTTTTTTGAAAACCTCACATTTTAATTTTGATCTTGCTGAACTGCACAAACTCAAGTTAAAGGTTAGATTTTCTCCAGTGTCTGTTAGAAACTCCAGAGAAAACACACTGTTTGGAGATTATAATCTGATCAGGTGAACATGACAGAGCATCTTGAAGATTTTTCAACGTCATATTAATGAGATTATTTTCTTCTTTCAGTTTAATAGTAAAAGTAGAGTGCAATCTATGAATTAGGATTACTTGTAGTGTTGTATATACATTTACTACATGTAGAACATGCAAATTAACAAACTCGCATGTCACTTCCCAGAGACTTGTCACCTGATGTTATTGTCTAAGCATGAAAATTACATTGCTGTTTACTTCTTGAAAAATACAATAATTTAAGATTATTGTTTTCCTTTTCTCTAAATTGAACCAGTTGGAATTATTCAGCTGAAATATATATTTTTTCTCCCAAAATACAAATAGACTTGTTAGGAAAGCAGAGAAATGAAGTTTGAATTATTTTTCTTTTCTAAGCTAATTCATATTTCAGTCAAGCCTCTTTGATTGAAATAATGCAAAATTCTACCAAATATATTTTGTAATGTTTATTGAAAACATCAGACCACCATAAGAATATAAATCATTTGTTGCTGAAATACTCTTAAGGCATCAGCTGATTTTGAGGGTTTAATAAAGCAAAAACAAAGCATCCTGATCACAGCAGAATAAGAGCAGTAATGAATGGTTGCAGCTGTTGCATTTTTGTAATTAATAGTCTTCTAATTGGACAAATGATTTTGCTGCCAGATGAGATGTGGGAGCAGGCGTGTGAAGAAAGTAGTCGTCTCTCAGGAAAAGACCAATCTGAACTTGCATAATGAAGAAAAACTCCATTAAACTGCCAGCTCCCTGCTTCCATCTGCCTGGATTCTACCTGGTTCTGTTCTGCAGAGCTTCAGTCGTGGCAGTTGTTCTGAGAAAACTGCACAAACAATGATAGCAGATAGGTATTTTCTATTGTGAGGATAAATGGAATCAGTGTAATCCTGTTCTGTTGTCTGATCAGATCCTAAATCTAATCTGTATCTTGTCTTTCCCTTTTCACAGGTTACTGCAAACCTTAGGGTTGACTAGCTCAGCCATGGGCGTATCGCTGGATCTTTGAGAAGAACCAGATTTCTTCACGTTCGTCACTTTCTTTCCATCCCCTTCTCCATTTTCTATGCATTTGTTATCTGGGAATCCGGGAAAGTGACTCACCAGGAACCAGACCACATCGACCCTGCCTGTGGAACTGCCTCCTTTCCTTCAACTGGAAACCATGAAAAACCTTTTTCTCATTGCTGGCCATTCAGGTCGGCTTTTTCCAGCACTGCTATCGTTTTGTGCCACTTTTCTACTGATGGGCGGTTGCTGCCATGCCGCCCCCTCAGGCCCTGAGTCCGACTCCTGCTCCACCTTAGTTCAGAACCGCTTCTTTGGGTTCTTTTTGTCATCATCAGTGTTCCCCACTGTGCCTTGTTCCTGGACCCTACAGAACCCAGATCCACGACGGTACACAACATTCATCAAGGTGACCAAACCCACAGGGGGCTGCCAGCCATTTCAGCTGCGGACCTTCCAGTATGACTCCTTCCTGGAGACCACGCGTACCTACCTGGGCATGGAGAGTTTTGATGAGATTGTGAGGCTGTGTGACTCCTCTGTTCCTGTGGCCTTCCTGGAGGCTGGAAAACAGTTCCTGCAGATGAGGAAAGGACCTCCTCGGGCAGGGATGGCCATCCAAAACGGTGATGAGGATTTTAAAACCGAGTACCTGGTGGTGGGGAAGCGCAATCCAAGCATGGCGGCCTGTCAGATGCTCTGCCAGTGGTTGGAAGACTGCTTGGCCTCCAGCACATCCAACAGACCCTGTGGCATAATGCAGACCCCCTGTCTGTGCTGGGATAAGCCTCCACAGCTCAGTGTGGGTAACAGTTGTTATCACAATGGAGTTTACTTGGAAAACTGTTTGCCCAGCGTGAAAGGGAGCGGAAAAGATGCAGAAATAAATGGTGAGTAATATTCATTTTATGGCAGTTTAAAATAAAAAAGTGTCAGTAGAAATTACATCATTGTTTGTGGATCAACTGCTCGGCCTTTCAAAATCACTGAAATGCTGAGATTAACAATTATCTCTGCTTCTCCTCTAAACAATAGGGTAGAAAATAGTTTTCTGCCAAGAAACTGCAGAGAAAAGAGATTTTTTGTTTTTGTCTGCCCTTGGAAGGTCAGCATCACTGTTTAGCATGCTCTCAGCAAGGCATCTGAAAAATTGTGTCTTCAGTGGCCATCAATGCAGGGGAAATGTGTATGATTTGTGAGAAGTGAGCACAGTGTGACATTGCCTCAGAAGCATATAGGGGTGTTCTGGCAGCAATTGGGAGAAAGAGGGCCAGAAAGAGGCAAATGGGAGGTTTAAGGTTTCCTGTGATGGAAGCGAGCTCGGTGACCTTGCAGTGTCTGCAGCGCATTTGGTTCCATTGCAGTCCTACAAGTGACACTTGATCGGCCTCAGGGAAGCTTTGGGAAACTGAGGAGAATCAAGTGCTGATATTGAATAGCTGTGAGGATGCTCAACACAGAGTGGGGGGAGAGGGTTGGGAGTTGAGTGATGTAAATAGAGACAAAAGAAGAAGATAGATAGGAAGAAAGGCACAAACACGTTGGGCTAAGGGTTCGTGGTTTGTAGTCTAATTGTCTGCTGCTTGATCCTGACTTCCTCCCCTCTCCCTCTGTGGACAGGATGTGGCCTGACATCTTTATCCTTGCTTTGTCAGGACTATGGCCAGAGGGATAAAACATTTCTTGGCTCCCCTCTCTCCCCTTAACCTTTTCCAGCATCTATCTCACTTTTTTTTTCCCTTTAGTCTTTTTCCCTCTTTTCTTCCTCTTCTGCCTCCTTCATATCTGTCCTACCATCACTGCCTCTCCAGGCTGATGGTGGGCTGATACTGAGCCAGTCATGGGAAGCCAACCAAGCAAGATGTTGTACTGGGTATCTCCTGCTTTATCCACCTCCAGTCTCCAAAGAACCCAATATCCCCTTGCTACCTCTGCCTCCTCTGCAGTAGTTATCACACTTATGTAATCCTGTTTATGGTGCTCAACAGCAGGGTGTGGGCTGCTTGTGCCTTAAGGTGTGAAAGTTAAAACAGAAGTATACCATTCACCATTTGCTTATGAAGGGATAAAAATCAAAGGACACATTATAGCTTTTCTGCCTCCTTGTGCTTCAGCCTACGCAGACAAAACATCTACGTCGCAATCCAAGGTAAAAGCCTACTGTTTTTGGAATATTGGCCTGGATTGGTGATGGGATGGATTAAATTGGTTGAAAAAGACAAACAGAAGGCTTCAGAGAGGAAATGGGTTGTGAATGAAAAAAAGGCCAGGGAACCAACAATTTAAGGCATCCTGTGCAGAAACAAATGGGACTAGAAAGGTGTCTGTTGTGAGCAATGAATGAAGACAGGCGATCCAGAGAGCACAGACAGAAAGGGGATGAAAGAATTAAAGGTGAAGAGGCTCACAGAGCAAAGAGGGAGAGTGGTGTGAGGTGAAACGGGTTTGACTAAGATCGATGGATTGTAGATAATGGTTTTGTCTTGAATGCATGTTTTCCATATGGATGGAAGAAGGTTTGGTCCAGCATAGACCTGAATAGAGATAGAAACCTGATAGTTTCTTATGTGTTATGTGTAATGGTTGAAAGTCACAGTGCCTTAAATGGGCACAGTAATTCAGAAAAGTGCTGCTGTTCAGCCTGACATCCATTGTCAGCTGGATATGTCAAGTCAGATTTCCACATTTGATGCACATCACCTATTATTTAGTGAGGCAGAGGGTTGAAGGTGCACAGCTCTGGGTGGTTAATGGACTGGTTATGCATCAAAACGTCCATTTTGACAAGGTTAGCATTAATCATTCCTTTTCAGGAAAATTAATATCATAGATGTGAAAGTCTGAAAAATTGAACAACCTGCTGCTTTAAATGACTTTGATGTTCAAAACTCCAGAATCAAATGAGTCTCATAACTTATCAATACAATTTAATAAATAAAAGTTTTAGAAATTCAATAGCAATTACCCAGAAACAGCACGGCTTAATTTCACACACATATAAAATTAAGCCCTGCTATTCAGATGCTCCATTCACAAGGCGAGATGGAATGGTTGAAACTGAAATTTATCATCTTAATTCATCAAATAATTATTTGGCCAATTATGAGCACTCATAACTCTCTGAAACATAATCCCATTCTTTACTGTGAGACATCTTTAACCTTTAAGGTGAGAGTAATGGTGCTTTTCATGGTAATTTTGGAATGTCCTGACATTCAAAGAGTCAAGGTTAATGAATTAATGAGATCTCTGATGATATATACTGATATGAGTGTAAAGTCATCTCAAGACGTTTGGCTCAGTGATAGAAACTTTTGTATGTTGTTCTGAAAAGCAGGACAGTGTTCCACAGGACGGGTCAGAGGAATGTGAGGAGATCAGAATGTGCTTGAGCCAAGCGATTTAAACAAAGACTGCAGGTATTATGCAACGTCACAAGTTACCTAAGAGCTTGAGTCATTTTGAAGAACATTCAGCCACAATTTAACACAAAGCACAGGAACTATCTGAGTCTTGACCTTTACAAAAGGAACCAAATGATTTCATACAAATGCACTGCATTGGATGTCAGCTTCCAGCTTATTTCCTCTTCAGGAAGGCCAGCTTTATGAACCTTTCTTATGACTTCTTTCCATATGAAATATCATATGCTGATTTGTGGAAAACAGACTGTTCTCTAAGAGGCTTCTTCTGTTTTTGTTTTTAGTGAAATTTAAATGTTTTGCATCATTAAAAAACATCATAAAAAGCTGAGTTGTTTTATTATTATTTTAGCTCTCCAGAAATCTATCAAAGATAAATATGTGCAGATTTCTCTCTTCTTACAATTGTGCCTGTTCACATGCACACACATTCCAGACAAACATTTACACTCAGTGACAAAACCTTTAAACATTTTTATTGGGTTTAAAGCATTAAGAATCTGTTGGGAATATTGTTTCAAATTTTATTGTACTGTAGATACATGATAATTTTGATACACATGCTTCTAAGTATTGTGTTCTATAATACTGACTCATATGTAGTTTGCAACAAATTATGTTTTATATTTATATATAAATTAAGATTCACAAAAGTTTATAAAGGATAACGTAACAGCCACAGTTTATCCTGTCTATTCTACATTCTTAGTGATATTAAACTTTTTTACCTGTGTTGTTTATCACATCTTTATTTGACATTGAAACAATTACAATCCAGCTTCTCCTGGAGGTCTGGACATTTAGAAATAGTCTTGGTATAAAAATATCTAACTATTGCTAAAATCTAACTTATTCTCCTCTCCAAGGATGTTGAAAATTTTCCATAAAGACACTCTCTTTCTGTGGAGTGCATCATTACAGCTAATCATTTAGGCTTTTTTTTTAACCCATATCCTAATTGTCCAGGATGATCCATCGGTTTTTAGCTGTTTTAAGGTGTTTCAGGGTTTTTCTCATATAATGTGGTTCCAGCTCTACTCCACTCTGACAGTTCACCCCAGCAGTTTTGGATTGCATTGAGCAAAGCACAAACTGAGCGTGTGGAGATGTGACAGACTCTTCCAAAGCTAACACAGAGTATTCATCAGGCTGCTTCAGACTGAGCAGAAAGCAGCCGTTCATTTTAGAATGAGAAAAATTGGAGCTTGGCAAATAATGTAGCCATAATCCATTTGTTATTTTGAAAACCCCACTTCTTCTCATCTTGTGGATGAACAGCTAAGCACATCTATATTGTTTTCAGTTTAGCACCTCAGGGTTCACTGTGGAAAACGGAGTGAATACTGCTTTAGGAGTGGAAGCCACTTTCAGAAATCTCTCAGTAAAATTAGTGTTGGCGTAGCGGTGCTTTGCTAAGCTAACCGGGCTGAGTGTAGTGAATATTTTCTACATTTAGCACTTTTAAGGTATTTTCTTTCAAATATTTTAGGTTATTGTCTACAATCTCTAGATCCCAGTTTGTGTAGATAGAAGCCTCAGTAAGCATCACCTGTGGAACATGAGACCGTATGGGATGAAAAATAGGTGGAAAAGTGGGACGCTATAGGAAATAAATGAAAAACAAGCAAAGTAAAGACAAAAACGAGTCTTTGCTTTGTACTTAAGGTAAATATGATTCGTTGAATGAAAACAGTCCTACATCCTGGCCCTGTAGAATCAAAGTAGTTGAACACTAAAATTAATATATCTTATAAGTGCTAACATCACAAGTGGCATCAAACAAGTGGAAAAAATGTGATATCCAGTGAAGTTGGTGGCTTTTGCAATGACACATTTGTTTATTTGTTGCAGGTCATAAGTAAGTCATTGTAATTTCTTAATGACTTTATCAAAATATCTTAATGGTAAATATATTACTGGCAAAGCTATTGCTCTCCAAACAGTTCTTTGCTGTATGCAGTGATGAAGTGATACCAGAAAGAATTAATCATAGAACCCGAAGAGTGGGGTAGAGGCAACAAATTATAGCAATGAAGATGGTCTCAGTTATGTATGATGCCAGCTCAGCAAAGACAGAGATTATGCGAGCAATTTAATAATTTAATCATTTTATATCAACAAAATCATTACTATGGAGGGAGATGCAGCTGAAAAGGATGAGAACAGGAACGGAGTAGAGAGTGGAGCCAAAAGAGACGCAGCTATGATTAAAACAAACGGTAATTATTGTCTTCAACTAACCTTACAAGTAGTATCATTTATTCCTGAGTAGTTTTCCATGCTTTTAAATGTGTTCTACATTTAAGCCCTGCGTTATGAAGGGAGAGATGAAGCAGAGAAAACCAAACGGTAGACGAGAGAGAGGAGGTAAAATGACATGGGGGGGTAAAAAGAGACAACAAATTAGAGCTGCTTATTAGACAATATGAGACCCTCAGTCTAGCTCAGCAGTAACGTCTCCATAACCCCAATATGAAGCATGCAAGAGGGAAATTTAAAAAGTCATGTATTGGTAACATGAACAACGTTTAGGATGCATTCACACCAACCCTGTTTAGTCCACTTTGATCCAACTCCAATCAATTTGCCTAGAAAGTCTGGTTGGTTTGGGGAAACAGTCAATGTGTAATGAACTCGGGTCCACCTGCAAACCTATATCTAGGTTCAGTTCAAATGAACTCTGATACAGTTCTAATGCAGAGATGGCTCCAAAAGCAGTAAGTAGACTTCTGGGTAAATATAGACAAAACAAATGCACCAAATGGCTTGTGGCATTTTGTCAAAGACTAGGAGAAAAGTCCTACAACTGCTAAATCTGATGCCACTCTATTTTTGTTTACATTTTGTGAAACATGTTTTCTTCAGAGGTCTTCATGTCACTTCCTTCAGTGGTTGTTGAGAAGGCTGGGAGGGGACAGGTTGCTCAAAGGGTTTGGATTGTTTGGCACAAAAGAGTATGAAAGAGAATTGCAGCAGCTGAAAATGGAACAAATGTAATTTTTGTCCCCAATTGAACCAAGTCTACTGCACTATCAGAGGTAAAAACAACTTTTATAATTGCCCTCTTATTTCCTTAATCATTCAGTTTTGATTGGGCAAAACATGCTTTTACCTTTCAGCCATTATTTTATTGACATATCCTCTTTTTTATTTCTAGCTACTTGTCTAAACTAAAATGCATTAGTTTATTCATGTAAATAGTTGGAGCCTGTCACAGCACTTCCTTTACTGAGAGAGGTTTATTAACAGCCAGGAAATCCAAAAAGTTCTGCCAATGAGTGAATTGAATAGATTTTTTTTCTTTTATTGTTATTGTTATTTCAGACAAACATTTCACCAAGAGAAAACAACACATAAAAAAGAAGAACTTGCATATTTTCTAGGTGTAACATATAGTCAAATACATGCAGTACACCTCTTGTTTGGTGACTATGAGTCTGAAAAGGAGTTTGAAGAAGTTTAACTTATTTAATCAAACCCCGTTTCTATCCTGCAGATCCATGCATGAATCTTCCCATTTCCCTTCTGAATCAAAAATAGTTCTTAAGCCAGATGTAAATAATACATACACACATATATACATATATGCAATTATTAAAATGATAAAAACTGTCAACAGTCTTACTTTCAGATATTTCTGTTATCTTTTGATCGGCTACAAAGAAAGAAAGTCTGTCAGCCATTTGACAGCAGGGGAGATCTGACTTTCACCTTTCTGCTTTTAACTCAAGTGTTCTGCCTCCAGTGGAAATGTCACAATCAGTGTGAGATCACATCACTTCCATAATTTGACCATTGCTTTCTGACTTTCTGATTTTGACTGACAGATAAATAAATAACATATACTGTCCACAAAACGTGACATCATGTGGAAAGAAGAAATGGTCATTAGGCCGGGAACTGCTGGGAGGCAGCAGCAGCTGAGGAAAATGAATGTGAAGGCTGCATCCCTCCCTTCAAGCCTCCGCTGCTAATCTAAGGGCTTTCCACACCACCGTAAGGAGCATCGCGGAATCTGCTCCTCTCCACACTATCGTGCCTGGATGCTAACACGCCTTCGCGGGGATTAAGCTGTGTAATCGTACACATGCATACACATACACGAGGTATGATGTCACAGCAGAAAATGGCACATGCAACAATCCTACCACGCACCTGCTCCCCGTGTGTGTGTGGGTGGCTGACTGAGGGAAGTGGATAAAGCTGATTTGGTGTGTGTGCATGTGCAGAGAGCTAGGTGTGGTGTTCCCAGCGGGAACCCAGCGAGGAGAGATGGCAGCGAGACGCTCTGCGTTGATGTAGAGGTCACACCCCCTTTAGGCAGCCTTACTGTCTGTTTCTTTTATTTCAAACTGTTGGAGGGGATGGGATGAGACAGAATAAGTTTCCTTATTGTTGCTACATGTTCACCCCCTTTAATGACCAGCATCATTTCCTATAAACAACGACTGTGGTGATTATCACCATTTTTTCTTTTTCACCCTCTTCGAATCTGTCTGCCGGACAGTTTTAATCTAACATACTGAAGCAGAGGCTTGATGTTTGCTTCCGTGTCTCACACCGTTTCCTCTTACTGCTGAGCTTTCTAGGAAAGAAACTGCCTCATTTCCATGTGCCAGTGCTGCAGCTGTTTCAGCCGAGATGGTGACAAAAGCATGAAATAATCCTGCATCAGCTTGTAACAACAATGAAAGCAAATGCAAAAGATGTAGATTCAGCAGTGTTCAGTGAGTTGATCGCTGTTTGAAACAGTATGTCCCACAAGAAGATAATATTCAGATTGGGAATTCTGACTGCAGCTGCCATTGAAATACTGTAAATAGTTGGAATGTCATAATAATTACGATAACTAGCAAAATAAAATAACAGTAAAAGTACTTGTTGATGTATTTTATTTTGTACGTAACTCTTCATTGTGCTTTGGAGTGAGAATAATGGTTAAAATCACCAGCTACTAAATATTTTACAAATGTCAAGCTAGAAATAACCTGAGGAACAGGGACAAACAATTTAAGCTTGTCAAGATAGGTTTATGTAAAATATCATGTTTCTCTACCCACTTTATGTCCTCTGATTGAAACGATCATATGAATTATTATTCAACACTGTCAGAACCTGAGCGGACTGCAGGCGTGTTCAGCAGCTACACTGTGGGGATCTGATTCTATTGCCTAATGTTTGCAAATTCGATCCAGCGAATCCAAGAGCACCTATGATACATATACCATGACATAATGGTATACTTGGTTTCTGAATTCTTAAAACAGGCAGTTATAAGTTTGAAGGGGTCTCAACTATTTATGGGCAGTTGTGGTCCCAAACCTTTCTGAATACTGGGTATCTACTGTATTTCAAATAAAGCTTAAAAATTTGCATGGATGTCAAAGTCCTCATCCTGTCAGTGATCTACAGAGGCCTGCTAATGAGTCATTGAGCCATAATTTGATTCAGCTGTGTTGAACCAGGTAGAGAACTAAAACATGCAGGATGCAGCCATTGAGGACTGACTTTGGACACATTGGGCTCAAGGGTATACCAGATATCATTCAAACTCTGATCATTAGACGTGGACAAATTATTTCACTGTGATCCTTGATACATCAGGAATATCCATCAACAGAAATCTGAGCTCCACTCCACTGTAGCTGCATTATGTAACTTTTATTAAAAATGTTTTACATATTTATTATAACCGACACTATGTGGTGATAGTATGGTATGAGACAGATAATCCATTTAATAGAAATCAAGCTCTTCTGCCCTCTCTCTGTTCTAACTAAGCAACCAATAAGAGACAGGAGGAGGGTCCTTGCACTGTCTATCATGCTTTTGTACTCGCTACCAACACAAATCCGAGCAAAATATGAAGTGGACCTAGAACTAAGTTTTAACTTCTGATAAAAAATTGAACGCATCATAGATGCAGCTGTTCTGCTTAAGAAGTTTGCTAAAGAACAACCAGCATCACAAAGTCCAAGGAACCCAGCAGACAGGTCAGAGACACTGTAGAGACACTAAAAGCATGCTTAATAATTTAGCATTCTCTCAATAAAATGACCTTTCTCATTCTCACAATGTGTGACCATACTTGTCTGCTGTTGTTTTCTATATTTTTGTCAAATAAACTGCTCTCCCTTGTCAGTAAATTTCATTTTCAACAAGCAAAAATCAGACCAAGTGACAGAGCGATCAACACTATGCTGTGTAAATCATACTTTTTTTGTTTTTTTACATACTTTTTCATGGTCTCTTAAATGATCTTGATAAACTTGAAGTTTCAGCTGCCTCTCAAGTTGGCCTGCAGTAGGTAAAGTAGCAGCCAATCTCCTTCCTGGAGGCAGCTGGTGGACAGCGGATCCCTCCTCCCTCTGCCTCACCATTTATTAAACATTCATGCTTTAATTAAGCAATTTTACTGTTGATAGTTACTTGATGATAAAAGCTGCGTACCAGGATGAAAATGGTAAGCAGACAAATGTGGGAGTGTGTGTACGTCTCCTAAGTAAGACACCATCAATTTCCAGACAGTTGCAAAAAAATGTGAGGTTTAGGAAGCGAAAAGACGGCCTGAGTTTTTTCAGTAGCTCTCATTGGTCATGTGTGACTGTTGGAGAATAGTCAGCTGATGTAAGGATGCGATAGGGAAGCCTCTGCTTTCTGACAGCCAGCTTGTGACCACACTATTCTTTATCCATTTTCTCTCTTTTTTAGATAAATCTAGCCCTTTCTTCCACTATTCTATTACTGAAAGATTGCGGTACCTTGGAAGTTTGAAATTATGTGAGCGTCAGAGAGAAAATGGAGAGTTAAAGTGAGTGTTGGCGGTCTCCTTGGCTTTGAGGACATTTAATGTTAGTGTGACTGTCGCTGTAGTTCTTCACATTTGTACAATGAAGATGGATCACAGCGGACCTCAGCAAGGCCCATGTTTACTGCCACCCTGTGCTGGAGCCGGAGCCATTCATCTGTGTTGGTGTGCCTCCCTGTCCTTGTTAAGCGCAGGCGGTGGCTCTGCAGGATGGCTGTAGAAGCTGCTCTCCTTGGCAGTATCACCTGAAATGACACCCAGAGGTGACACACTGTCACACTCACAGCAAGCACAGGACACACACTCTGATATACAGAGCCACAATGAGCCGAACGGCTCTTAGCCAAAGCCTGACACGGCCAGGAAAAGGACTCATTAGTGTAGACATCTTCCATGAAATGCTTTAGCAACACTCATATACACATAGACAAGCAAATAAGAAGAGCAACACACACACACAGATACGCACACACCCCGGTGTGCTCCATAGAGGACCTACCTTCTGAAGTTAAGCTGTGCTGCAAATAATATCAGCAGTGTAATTCTGAGCCCTACTGCTGTTTCCTGGACATTTCTTGATCTGGTTGGGTTGTATGATACATCTGTGAAGCAGAAATAAAGGTTTTTAGTTAGATTTTCCACCTTAAGCTTTGCAGAGCGCTGTGTCACCCTATAAACTGAAGCTGTTGTCACGTCTCGGGATTTCTCAGCTGCAGACGGTGGCCTTGTGCATACAAGTACTCATCATACAGATCAAACTCAATCTGCTCTTTGTTGGGTTTTTATTCAACTGGACACAATGAAGAGCAGTCTCCTAGGAATGTATGACGTAGACAAGCTTAGCATGAGCTGGGCATGGAAGAGATTTTCACAGGATGATAATCTTGAGGAAAAACACATTTCTCAGTATCAATAGTCTGACTGTTGAATTTTGTTAGATTCACATCTTCACAGCCAGTCTAGGCTTTCTCCTATTCACTTGGATTCCTCTGGTAGATTTTCTACTGGGCCAATCAGCAAGCAGAAGGAGAAGTAATGATTCATGACGTTGATTTCCTACTCTGTTTTTGTATAATAGTCTGCCTGTAGTTTTATTAATGGCAGTGAAGAAAGTGAAGGAAGCCATTCATTCCGTGTTGGTCACACTTCCACATAATGTATTACCATTAACAGCCTCTTCGCTTGGTTCTTCTTGCATCGCAGTAGAGGATGGTTGTTTACAGTGCAGGTAATTTCTGGTTAGCTCTATAGCGACAGACTGGTGCATTACATATGTCATGGACAAATGTTAGTGATTGGGTAACATTTAAAACTTTAACAGAGTCCACGCCTCCAGGAAGCAATTGTTTCTCAACAGCAGAGAGCCCAGATGCTCTGGATGAAGCAAAGCGCTTGGTTTTTACCAGGCTACAGTATCACAGCATTTACTCAAATAATTAGTCAAAACTGAGTAAGATCAGTTATATAATGACAATGGATATTTAAATTTCTATCCAGACTATTACAGATATAATTTTATTTGTAATATTCAGGTTTTGTTATTTACATTCTTAACTACAGATATTGTTCTGCTTGTATTGGTGGTTAATTTTGTTATCTGAAAATGTAGTGTAGCATGTTGAGTGCTTAAGTTCCGAGTGAAGTCTTTACTTTTTCTTTTTACTTAAGCTGAATTATGGGCTTTATTATAGAAAGACAAATAAACAAAAAACAGCGGTTTGATGTTCTGGATGAATGGAAACATGCTTTTTGCAAGCTAGGACCTCAAAACCCTAAAATTTGGTAGTAGTATCACAATTACTACCCATGAAAGTTAGGATGTTGTTCTATTTACATTCAAAATTAGTCAAATGGTGAGAGGCAGGGTACAGACTGATTCATTTAGGGCGGACAATTGACCCATATTTTCATGTTTTTTAATGCTGAGTAGAAAAAAAATTTCCCAGTAGGGACGTGCAAACTGCACCCAGATGGGTTCCAACTTAAAGTGAACTAACGACCATTTTTCTGCGTGAAGAACTGATCAGTGTTCCAGCAGTGCAGACCTACTAAGTGCTGTAGTGTTACATTTTATTAGAAATACTCATAGAGGGTTATTTTTCTGCCATGATGTGGTTTGTGCCAGACGGCACAAACCACATTCAGGCTACAAAGCTGGACCAGGAAGGTTGTTAGGAGAAAACAAATGTTTTGGGGCCTTTTATAGTGGATCTATTGGGACAGTTACCAACGCAGATGGTATCCATATCATTACCGGATCAGATTAATGACTGAAAGCTGAGAGAAAGAGAGAGAAAAAAAGAGATAGATAGGTAGATAGATAGATAAAGAGAGAGAGAGAGAGAGAGATAACTCAGAATGAAAAAAAAAAAACAGGATTTTTATTAACTCAGTCAGCTCGGTCTGTCAGCCAGTACACCCACATCTGCTTCTGTGAATCATGCCTAGTTTCAAATAAGCTGAAGAGATAACATCTCTGGCTTATCACACCTGTAGGAAACCTCTATGAAGAGGAGCCTCTAGATTAGTCTAGAAGTTGCTCCTCTTCCTTTCTCAGGTTAGATTCATGTGTTTTGCATGACGGCATAACAACATAACACACTTTGGCTCAGTATATTGTCCACAATTCATCACTGGATATGACATTTTGAATTAAAAGGCAGAATTTGTCTTTTTTTGAAAATTTAAAGAAAACAGTATTACAAGGCAAAATATCAGTAAGAGAAAAGATAAACATAATAAACTGAGCAGAAAAAAGAATAAACAAAAAATGAATAGTCACACAAACTAACAGTGTGACTGTTAGTCACACTGTAACAGGACATGTTACAAATGAAAAAGATTTTCAAAACTTAAGTTAAACTATTAACATACTGAAGATGAGTATTGCATGCAGTAATCAAGGAGCATTAAATGCAATGCTCTTTCATGATTTTAATCTTTTAATGTTTAAACCTAAACATTAAATGTGATGGAACAGAGTCACATTTAGCCTCATATAATATTGTAACATCAATGAGAATGTTGCATTATTGTAAATAGTAAATTTCTTCAGTTTTTGTTGCATGTAAATGTGCATTGGTCTGTGCACCCATGCACATGAAATGTATGTAAATTATCTGAGGGTCACTGTCATTCTCACTAATAAAGAATATGGTGTGGATTCAGCAGATTAACTCCAACAGCTCAGGTATAGTAACTGGTGGACAGGGTGTAGACAGCACCAAGGTGTGTGTAACTGTGAAACGATGGTAACTTTGCTCTGCTGAAGGACATCACCAAAGAAAGGATGTGGAGGGAGTGTGTGTTCAGAAATCATACAGATGATGAATCACTTAGTAGATTCTTCAGATTGCTCAGAGCGATCACCCTGGAACTCTGCTCAGAATTCGCTGAACAGAGGGAAACTAGTAGGAGCAGTTCAAGTTCTCACTGTGATGGGATTCCTTGCAATTGGAGCATTTCAGTGGGATTTGGCTGATGTCAGGAATGTCCCAGTCATCCCTCAGCCGAGTCGTACCAGCGGTGTGAGACAGTCCCATCTATATATTACCCTTACAGGAAGTTCCCCTACACTGCAGCTGAACAGGCAGCAATGAAACTGCAATTTGCAGTGATGAGCTGATTTCCTAACAATATTGCCAATATTGCAATATTAGTGCAATATTGGCTGCACTAATATTGCTATATTGATGTAAACAAAGGCATCATTCTGAATAAAAAGCATTCCATTCTGTAAGTGTACAACTCTTGTGCGGTACACAAACGTGCCTAACAAACAGTAGCATATTGGCCTGGTTCAACACAAGATTCCTTCATACTGTGGAACAGGCTTCAACAGCAAGTTGATTTCCTCACTGCCTTGGTCTGGCACAGAGGCGCCGGATTAATTTTTAAGGTGGGGGGGGGCATGGGGTGTTTCGTCACATCTGTTACGCACTTTGAATGTCAGGCTCGCAATTGTTAAATTGACACGATGGCACCTGTCAATCAACTCAGTGGGTTTGTCACAATTTGTCCCAAAGTTAACCTCCCTCACCTGGAGGACAAAGTTGTCGGATCTACCATGCACTACTGTATGGTTACTGATAGGCTGATTTGATGGCTATTAAATGTGCTGTAGTCATAGAGATTTGGTGTAAAATCATAAAAAAAGTGGTCAAAAGTTGTCAGTGGGGAACATGCACAAGATACGTTTTACCCAGAGCATTTAGAGGGCGGAATAGAGTTTATTCCATTTTAAAACTGCAGTCTGGAAAAATGTAAAAGATGGATAAATGCCTGCAGCCGACCTCATGAACAGCTGAATACAGAGAGCCACGGTATTAAAACAACTTGTTGTATGAAGGTTTCGTCATAATTAGATCATCTGCTTAATGATTATAGATCAATGCGCCAAGCTCAGTCCAAAACAATGAATAGCTGTTGTGTCTACAAAAGGGTAGTTTCTTTGTAAAGGAGCAACTTTTCAGGTTGCCAGGCATGTGTACAAATATTTATAGACAGCCTGACATACGTGATCAAAACATAGTTCAGATACACACTTAATTGCTCACCCAGGGGCGCCTGCAAGATATTGTCTTGCAGGCGGAGAGTAGAACAACACTATCACGGCACCTGACCCACAACATGCCACAATGTACATCGTGTGTGTTGCAAAAAACCAGCACAAACCTAAATGGCCCACTAAAACAGCTGACCTGTTTTTTAAAATTATGCCTAATAATTAAGGCATGAAGCAAGCCTACCCATATGATCGGAGGATGGAGATTCTCATGTTCATGTGGTCTGTCTGATATCCAGAGGAGGAGAAAGTGAAGCAGCCATATTTGATTCATATCTACTCTTTTGACAAAGTTTCAACTAGATTTAACTGTTTCACCCGCAATCAGGCGCGTCTGGTTTACATGCAAAGTCTATGTGGAGACCCGTCAAGGGCCGTTGCAGTGCGTTTTGAGCGTCAAGAGCGATTTGAACAGTTTGGAGCCTTTTGAGCCTTTGAAGCGTCGAGCGACTCTCCACATAGACTTTGAATGTAAACCAGACATGACTGATGCTCAAAACGCGTTTGGTGTGGACGAATCATTAGCGGATTAAAAGTTGAGGTTTTGATCCACAGGCAACAGGCAGCACTAAAATTAAAAGCTGCGAACATTTGAAGATAGTATAAATTCACGTTTCCAACAATATTTCATGTTTTCCCAGTTTCAGTATAGCTGTGCCCACACACCTATACTGAAGAACAGTTTATTCCTGTCAACTTTGGAGAAACTTCTGTTCAGCCAAGACTTTTTGGATCCTCTATCCTGCAAATGATAGGCTGGGCCTCATCTCCCTGTCTTACATAATGTTGTCACAGTGTTCTCAGCAACTGTGTGATGGATGCTGGAAGTATCCGTCTCAAAGTGATATTTGTTTTAAGTTATATGGTCCAAAGCTGTATGGAGGTAATAAAACATAATTAATTAAGAGATGTGCATTTCCTACATTAAATTGTATAAACAAAGTCCAACTGTATTTAGTGCTTAGTTTATGAGGACTCTGAAACATATCAATCATTCAAGAAATAAACATGTCCTCCATCCACCAAACTTAGTTAGGAATTGATGCGACATGAAAAGAGTCTCTCCAGTGCTGCGGGAGAAATGTACCTTTTTTAAAATGCATGCATTCAACGCATCTTTAACCTGGTTTATGCATTCATTACGGTTTTGCGTAGGCAGCTGTGAATGCCACTGTATGCAGAAGTTTAAGGAGGAATCCTCCTGTCTTAAAATGACATCCAACTGATAGAATCTTCATGTCTTTTAACAAAATGTTATTTACAGCAAGTAGATAGCTTACAAGGGAAACACATGCATCAACAGTTGCTGATTAAAGAATTAATAAGAAACATACAAACATTTTAGATCTAAAAGTCTATTCAAGATCTATCTGACAGGTAGATGACTGGCACCTTGTTGTGTTTTACTCACATTTCCACATCAGTTTGTTCACTCTTCTCCAATGTATTTTAAAACACACATTAACATTTTCCCAAAACAGAGAAAGGCAAAGATCTTCTATTGAGGTGTTTCTTAGATGTGCCAGAAGTCCATAAACATGGAACCAAAGTATACATGCCAAACCAAAGACAACAAGAACAGAAGCTAGGCTACGTTATGACAGGGATCTATTCTGAAACAACAAAAAAACCTAAGAAACCTAAGAACCTATTTGTGTTCTTAAAACATGTTACAGTATTGTTGTTTTGTGGACAGTTGTATTGATCAAAATCAAGACTTATACACATGCGTAATCACAGATACTGATTAAAGAATGCAAAACCAGATGCTTGATTGCTGTGTAAGGGCTGTATACAGTACATAGTTTGTTGTTTAAAACATTTTTAATTAAATAACAACACCATTAATGATAATAGGGGATATTTTAAAGAATTTAAATGTGTAGGATTTCCTGAATGGGATTTTGGCGTAACTACAAACATGTTGTGTGTGGGTTTGCAGGTAAAGCAGAACAAGAGTAAGGAGTTCCAATGTGTGATGTCTGATGTGAACATCCAGCAGTCAGTGCTGAGTTCCTGCCAGAAAACCTCTCTAGAGGATTCACTGTTTGCTTTTCATGTTCGTTTTGTTGCATTCTATATCAGCCTCAGAAAAGTATAATATTTGTTTAAAATATGAAAGCTGAAATTGAATTCAACATCTCAAGAGACCTGGCTCCTTCTCTCCCCCCTCGTTTAACTATAAGACATTGTGTTGTGGCACAACTTTGTTTTCTTTCATTGAATATTTTCATTCTGAAGCACATTTGTTTGATGGAAATTGTGGTCTTAGCCAGCACCACCCACAGAATGTATTTAAGTGGGGTGCAGTGCAGAATCCGGGACCAGCAGTCAGTTGTAAATGCTTTGTAACAGCGAGCAGCTGGGCCGTTCTGCTGATGTAAAACACTATATATTGTTTCATGTAGCAAACAGTTACTTTCTTTGTTGTGCTATAACAACTCCAGGCATCTCTGATTTTAAACAATCAGCATGAAGAACTCAGATGCCTCTAATCTTGTTTCATACATTACGTGGAGTTCAGCTGTGGTAGAGGCTGGCTCACATTTATTGGATCTATTCAGTGTCTTACAAACAAAAAGCAAAAATGCTACAAGGTAACAAACCTTCTCTCGCTTCAGAATCCTGAATTCCTTATGGTTTAAGGAATGGTTTAATGTGAGTCTTAATCACAATTCTTGAAATTAATTGTTGATATTGTATTATTTGTTATTTTAGTACTCAAGCTGCAGCAATAAGTGATTTGTGGCCCATTTCTGATCTACTGATTCTACAAAACCCCAAAAATGCATAAGATTTTATTCAGTTCTGATTTTTCTTAGGAAATATAAAAAGCGTCATTAATGTTTACTGTACGAATAGATGATGTCACACTGTGTGGCACAATGTTAGTAATTTACATTTTGTTGTAGAATTTCACATCTTGTTATGAGAGTAGCCAGGTGAGTATTGTTAGCATTATTAACTATAATCACCAGTCTGTTAGTGTATTCTCTGGCAAACATACTTTTAGAAAAAAATTCTAAGCTTTCCAAAAGGCTGCCTACATTTCCAGATCCAGCATGTTCCATGACAGTCAGTGTTTAATGGCTCATAACCAGAAATCAGCACATTTTTGCTGGAATATTTTGAAGATAACTCCCTGTTTAAAAGTAGCCACCACACCGAAATGGAAACCAACACTCCTCTGTTCTACATAAAATTCCTTTTCACTAGTTTTTTTTTTTTTTTTTTAACTCTTTTGTACTTTCTCTGACTTCAGCTGTCTCACTGAATAATAATTCACTTTCTTCCTTTTGGAGCAGCTTCCACAATGCGAGGTGTCATGGTCGCTTCGGCCTGACAAGGTTTAGGTACGGTGTGTTCACTGACGAGAAAAACATTGGATTCCATAACATTTGTCTTGAAGGGAAGTCATAACTTCATCCTTAAGCATGAAGTTAAGAAGTACTGTATTCAACGACGTACAGGTAACAAAGTAGTTGTACTTCGTTACTTCCCACCACTGATGTTACCACTATAAAATAACTTGCAATTAAGTATTGGCAAAGATAAAAGTAATTTTTACAGGTGGTGGAACATTGTTGTTAGCAGCAGCTGAAAGTAACTAAAAAAGTTACATTTAAGGTAACTTATTTACTTTCCAAATCAAGTAATCAGTAATCTAACTAAGTTACTTTTTCTAGGAGGAATCAGTAATCCGATTAAAGTTACTTTTTCAAAGTAACTATGCCATCACTGGTGACGATTGATGACGTTCGGACTTGTTATTTCTCAGATATGACAAACGTAAAATTCAGGATTTTATTTTCTGTCAGAATATGTACTGAGTCATATGTGACCTTTTCAGTGGCTTCATGGATGAGCTGAACAGGAACACAAACTGCACTGTCTGAGGTGTCACTAACAAAGGACACTGTGGTAAACTGTGTGTACGAGGCGTGATGGTCAGAGCAAGTTCTTTCCAGTCAGTCAACAATTCTTTTGTTAGGTTTCTGTAGCTGAAAACATATTCTATTCTCTGTTGACTGGAAACATAAGTGTGTTCTCATGAGTGAACCTTGTCCCCAAACTCAGCAAAAACACAGTTTCACTTCAAAAGGAATAGCAAGTTTGCATAGTTAAATCCAATAAAGTATAAATGATTAGTAAAAATATGAGTAAAAGGAACTTGTGGTATTTATGAATTTGCTTCTTGTAACATTTATATGTTATTTGGCTTAGCTATTTTTCTCAGTCATGTGACATGCTAATCCTGTCATATTGCAATTGTATGCAGTCTTGTCTCAAGTGCCCCCTACCAGCCATACACCAGCACCTGATTCACATAACAACCAGCGTTAAAGAGTCCATCAAGTTCAGCAGGTGTGAGCAAATTCGACTATTTCAAGGTTGTTGTTCTTCACACTTCATGATCTTCAAATTAACATACAAACAAAACAATTGCAGACTGTGAGAGGCAACATGACAGTTGACACTTTTTCAAATATGAAAGTCTGTTGTACAAAATTTAGTACAGAGCAGGTTCATGAGACAGCTTCTATATTAATTGTGATGTAGGTAAAAAGACACAGCGACAGCAGTTTATGTAATTTTAACAGGTGGTTTATAAATTACCAAAATTATTTGCAATACTGTAGGATTTAAAGAAAGTGCTTTTTAAGTTCCTGCCTTGTTTTTAAAGCTGAAGGCTTTTTAACATGGAGAAGCAGAAGTCTGTTTTACTCCACAAATCTGGAACAAATTTCCAGAAACAGAGTGGTTCAGGATTCCTTTAGCAGAATGTCTGGTGTGTCTTGCTGCGGCCTTTCTGTTTTAGGCTGACTGTTAGGGTCTGTGTTGGCAGAATTTGTGACATAACAAGCAAGCCAATTTAGGGAAACAAGCAACTGGTTCCCTATGAAATAAATTTATTGCTGTGTATAATGAGAAGAACTGACAGTTTGAAGTCAAAGGCATGTGTTGCAGGATGCTGTAAAGAATTCAAAAGGCAGCAGGTGATTAAGGTGATTAAAACATTTCTGTGAAATTAACTAAAATTTAACATGAATAAGCCTGATTTGAATATAACCTGCTATGGCCTTATTTGCATCAAGATGATCAGGATCATAAAATGCTGATTACATGCATCTTTCTGTGATTGGGGTCCTAATCAGGTTAATATGGGAAAATTCCTATCCTACTGAGAGAATCCCACAGGTGTCTTTGAATTAATTTGCTTGAGCAAGCATCTGAAGATGTGAATAATTCAACCTGAGTGTAATTGGAGTGATGCTTCAGTGAAATGAAATGATCCAGGTAAATCCAACCTTTTGGGGAGATGGTTTCACATGAGCAGTCTCACTGATATGCTTCAGTTTGGTTACTGACCTCAAACTGGTGGGAAGAATCACATCTTGGTGTAACAAGTACCTTCATCCTAACAGGCATGAAAAAGCAGCAGATTTTATTTTTCATTCCAGTTTATTGCATCATGGGCTGATTTTTCAAGATGACTAGAAAATAAATTAATTGTTCAATTGTAATGTATTTAATTGTACTTTTCTGAGGGTTCACATCCAAAATAATACTATTGTTATAACTGTTTAAGGTCACATTATTCATTCATCACTTATTTGGTCAGACAGTGGTATTTGCTAAAAATGCAACTGGTCATGATTAAATAATCAGAAAGCCTTTAACTATTTTTTAATATTTGTTCTTTGATTGATTCTCTTCAGTAGTTGAAACACTGGGACTGGAAGAGCTCATGTGGTCCAGTTTTATTTAGAAATTGAAAATTCCATATTTGGAGTTGTGGGGAAAAAACTAACAGACTGAAAGGTATAAGTCAGAATTTTCAGTTGGAAAGTTGAATGTTTATCAATACTTGCAGTGTCATATTCCAGTATTCAATGTGTTTGATTTGCAGCTCACTAAATCTTACTGCTGTATCTAAATATAGTTAATATGTTAGTAGATAAACATATATAAGTGTGGGTTCACACTAGCCCTGTTTAGTCCCCTTTAATCAAACTCTAATTTGTTTGACCAAAAAGTCCAGATTGTTTGGTGGAATGTGCAATCAAACTCTGATGCAGGACAGAAAAGCCAATTCTGGTCCTCTTAAAAACCTAGATATCCATTTGGTTGAAGTTATGTCCAGTGTGGTTTGAATACATGTGAATGCCAAGTGGACTGGACACTGCTCCAAAATCAGGAAGCAGATGATAGCGCAATGCATTCTGAGTTAATAGAACCAAAACAAATGCGACAGTCTAATGCTAGAGAGAGAAATGGCTTGTGGTCTTTTATCAAAAACAAATTCTACAACCTCTAAAATCTGATTCTACTCCATTTCTATCTACATTTTGTGAAGAACATTAGCTAAAAATGTAATGTTGCAATTTTAGCCCCCATTCAAACTGAGTCTACCAGACCATCAGGTGTGAAAACACCCTCAGTTTATTAATTAGCAAATCCCTATGATTTTCCAACTTGAAGCTGGAACACAGATTAGGTTGAGATTCGTTTTAATCCTTAGCTCCAGTAACAGCTTCAGCTGCAACCTAAAGAACCACCGACACATTCCTGTTTACATGATGTCTGTTTTAGTTCCACTGGAAACGCTTCTGATGAAGGAAAGACCAGCTTACTTGAAGAGCTAATCTTTGCCACTGTTGGAAGTCATTTAATTATATTTACCAGGCAAATAATAAATAGCAAATATCTTCAACCTACCACTAAATCCGAAGAACCACTTATACAACAATTTGAGAAGCGTGGCTTTAAGAGTCTCATGAACAGAATCTGCAAGTTTTAACATTACTTTTTTTTTTTTTTTTTTCCAGAGAGTAGACAAGACTGTAGCGTTAAATCAAACTCATCTTACCTAGATTATTCCCACACTGAATTCCTAGCTGCCTAGCCAGCAGTGTTGTGAGAGGCTCCTTTTTAATGGTCCACCAGAATGAAACCCTTGCCACCTCCTCATCCTCATCTTTCTCTCGTTGTTTCTCTAACTGTGTCTGTAAGTCTGAGTCACAATGCAGTCACCATCCCACACTGTGTGGGGAGACAAGGGCCTGTGATGTATGAGAGAGGTGCAAAGCGTGGGAAGAATAAACTGCATTGCTCAGGGACCTGTGTGTGTGTGTGCGTGCGTGCACCATTGGATCTTACAGGTTAGTGATCCCTGGACGCCTCTCAATATGTTTCATATACTGGCACAGGGTGTATGCCTTTTTAATGGAACAGTTTATTATGCCCCCAAAGTAAGTTGGAGAAACATGGATAACAATGATGCATCAGATTCATGGTGAACAAAGAAGTCACAGAGAGACCCAGAGAACGGCGACCGGGGGCTCGTAGTGAAATTCATATAGAAAATAGATCTGGAGTCTCTGAGAGTTTCCCCAGGGACCGGTTAGCCTGACACCTGGTGCACCGGGGCTCTCCTAGGAAGTAGACTGGTAAACAATATCTATCTGTAGCTGGAGTAGTTCTATGTAGCTCTCATTGCTTTGACTGAAGTAGAAAACCCAAAGATAAGTTCACAGCAGGGCTACCCAGATTAAACATTTTTATTTTTTTTTTTTAAAGCAGACCAGCACAGTGGAGTCGAGCTAGGAAACTTGTCATAGTGATCTGGGACCACAGGCTTCATCAACAGCCATCTGGGCTAAAGATGGAGACGGCTGTTAAAAACCTTGTTCCTGTGAGCTGTCAGTCAGGCTGAAAAAAAAGTAAGAAAAGCATGTGATTCTTTCAGTGAAAGACCTATCAAGCCTTTTCTTATCACTCTCTCTAAAGTACGACATCCATCTTCAGAATTGAAATGTCTGCCTGGCTGACCTGTACCTGAAACCGAAGAGCTGCCCATGATGGGCCACGTTTTCATAGACAATGGGTTTCAGCATGGAATGCTCAGTGAAGGTGCTTACTGATAGTAAACCGAAGGATGAAGAGAAAAAGAGTACATAGAAACTATGAAGAAAAGCAGCAGCCTAACTTTCATAGTTTCCTGAAAAACTGAAACAGACTGATGACATGGCACTTTAATCATGCTGCCATTTGACATGCTGGCCTAAAGTCTAAGAAGCATTCTGAGTCACATTTCTATTAAAACCACAGCAGTCTGAGCTGAACAACATGCAGCATTTTTATTTTTAGTGTCTCTTTGTTATCAGAAAGGCAGTAAGAGCATTTGGACGTCTTCTTCAGTCTTTATTGTAGCTTATGTCATTTGAGAGATTTTTTACTGAGTTTGGCTTTTGTTCAAATACTGTCAGTTTTGCTTTGTGTTCATTCTGTGTTGTTATGGGGATTTTTGCTGGAAATTATGATGAGATAGTCTTGCTAACTACAATTTTCTTTTATGCAGTAGAATCATATGCAGGTTTTCAAAAGCAAAGGATTTTTGTATGTTGTTGGATGCCAAATTGTCACTAGTTAATGAAGCTCTGAAAAAAGCAGGGAAGATGGAGGTGCAAGAATAAATAATTTCTGTCCGTCATAAGATGTTACAGCAATAACCCCCCTGCTTTTGGAGCAGCTGTAAGCTTAAACTGACTGTGTTATAAATTCTGCTAATAATTATCTAACCACATTATACATTATACATCATGTGACTTTCAGCCACAGATTTGTCATTAAATAAGAAAAACAGAAGCTGATTTATTGGGGAAAGTAACATAATCCTTCCTAATACATAAAATGCCACCTCTCTCCTCTTCCCCCCTTTGGCCCATCACAAGGGGGGTTAGGGAGGTATAGTGCATTGCACAAGACACTATTGACATTCAGATCCTGTGGTTGTGAGGGGGCTGAAGGGAGCTACTTGAGGAACTGATGGCACTCCACAAAAGATGCCACTCTGGGTAGTTGCCCATGTTTCCCATATCATGCTAATACAGCAAAACCAGCTAAATTCTACGCCTTTCATCCGAGTTACACACATTAAAGAAAATCAAGGGACACATCAAGAGTGATAGTCATGCTTTGAATGTCTGACAGAATGTTATCATAGGCTAATTAATTAAAATAGCACAATTCACTACTCACCTGACAGAAACAAGTCGAAAGCCATTTAATGCTTCTTTTGATCCTAAATGCTTGACCCAACTTGAAGCTAAATGATTGTATTCTCCAGGATTTTGAAAACTTTCTTCTGGCTCGGTGTATAATATGAGTTCTGCAGCTCCAGATAGTTGGTTATGTGGTTTATAAGAGAAGTAATTTTTACCGAGATAATACGGATCATATCCTAAATATATGCGTATTTTTTTGAGATGCCTTGTCTGTTCCAGCCTATTTAGGGCATTAGCGTACTTGTGATCAATTTTGCTGTGTTTTGAACAGGAGAAATCCTCTTCCGGCCCTTCATCTGAATTTCGCACGTCATCCGGGTCATGTGTCTGAAACCTAGGAATTGTCTGGGTTTTCTGAGCTGTTTCATATTGTGCCTGGATGAGAATTAAATTGTTGCATCTTATTTGTAGCTCTCTTGAGCGTCGTTGTAGATTGTGTCATTCTGGATTTGGATATATTTGATGTGTTATGTGCAGCAATTTAATTTCTTTTGTAAGACCATGTTATAACAAAAAAAATAAAGCTTAAGAAATTATCAACTATCAACCACAACTTTTTGAAAAAGGTTTGAAAACACTAATATTATCTCTGCTATGTTAATTCAACAAACGTAATATCTGAAGTGATCTACTGCTGGGGCCTTTTGTAAAGGCATACTTAACACAAAGCTTCTTTTTTCTTCAAAATATTTTCGAATCATTTCCGTTCTCCAGCAGTGTCCCTGAGGGATTAAAGCGAGCGGCACATTTTCTTTAGATAAGTGTCCTATCGTGTCTGAACAGACACTGATCCGACTGATGGCTGTATTTGAGATTACAAAATCTGTCCCTTCTACAGAACGAGCAGCCAACATTAAACTATCTGAGCTGGACTTGTACACATTGAGCCTCAGCTTTGGAGGAATTTGTTTGAAATTGACAACGATATTTATGCCATGGCTTCCTCTGAAAATTACCTTCACAGTGAGGGAGAACCAAACCAGTGGAGTTGATGACAAATAGCTGAACAATAAGCTGAAATGTTTGACCAGGCAGTCCCTACAGGGTGTTGCAATGTTTTCTTTTTGTGATTGTTGCAGCCTAAAATTACTGATTTTCCAGCAACTTTTTCAAAAAGCTGAGATGAAAGTTACACATATTTTTAAGCTTTGTTTTTTTCTGTAACCTGGTCTTACTAAGATGTTGAATTTGCTGCATGTACATAACCTTTCCAAAAAACACAGGAGTCCCAGGTTAAGGTTTTTGTTATAACCCAGCTCAGCAAGGGAAGTAACAATGAGCCAGGTGGAACAGGTTTTAAAAAACAGGTGGTGTATTATTTAGATTTTTTTTTAAGTGAAAGGGAAAAAGGGGGGAATCTAAAGGAAGAGCACCGTGATAGGCATAAATTATATGTATAAAATACAGGACCAAAACCAGACTCACAAACAGAACTGTCAGGTTAAATAGGGGAAAAACTATTCCAGGGGAAATCAACCAGAACTAATTCTAACAAACAATCAGGTACTAGAGCCTGCAACCAGAAACCACATAGGTTCTAAAAAAGAAAAAAAAGAAAACAAGCAGGACCTAAACTATGCACTGAAACAAAGAAACCTGGCAGGAACAATTAGTGTAAGCAAACATGTCAAGCCAAAGGTTTCACAAGACACTCCAAAACAAAGAAACAAACTGTTCAGATCAGATCACAGCATTGAAAGCTCAGTAGGGATTTAGTAGGGTCTCTTCTGTGAATGGAGGAGCAGGAGATGAATATTCCAATCAGGATACATGGGTGGTGCAATGGGAGTTGTCAGTGGAGGCCTACTAATCCTAAATAGTGCTAATTTTTAGCTTTACCTTATGTTATAATGCTATTCCCTCTTCAAGAACATAGCTGGAGTGTTTACTTAATTCTTTCATGTATATTTGAGAAATCCTTTGTCTCCCATGGCAACCATTCAGCTGTCCAAAACACCTGGGTGGTCCTAGCCCCGCATTCAAACTGCAGCTCCTCCTCAGAGCTGCAGTTCCGAAGCTTCCAAGCTTCTGCGTCACAGAGCAGACCCAGCCCACAGCTCCCCCACTCAGCTCCCAGCTCCTTCAGACTAGCCAGCAGCAATTAGCAAACACCTGGTGGAACTGTCTACAGAGGCCCTATTTTAAGTTGCTGAATCAGTGTGTGTGTGTGTGTGTGCGTGGTATTTTCATGACAACTGAATATAACATAGTTAATTGATTGTGCTTTAAAATGGCACTAGGTACCTGGAAAACACACAATGCTGGCCCTTAAAATTGACATTTAAAATACTATTTAAAGTGAAAATAATATTTTAAAGTTCTGTCTTGAAATAGCATTTTTATTAAAAATTAAATCATGTAGTGAGGAGTTGTCAAAATGCAAAAGAAGAATTGCATATTGGTCATTCAGGTTAACTTGAACTGTATGTACAGTAAAGGGAAGTCCAAGAATGTTCTGTTTATTTCTAATCAGCTGTGTGACAAATGTTTAGATTCCATCTGATGCTGTGCAGCAGTGGAGAAATATTGTTAGCTCTTTGAAAAGTAGACTGGATGATGGTGCAGCTGACTTGGAGCAAAAAGGTTAGCTTGAGGAAAATATGGAAACCAAAGTGCCCATATAGTTGTACTTTTTGCATCACCTATTGGATTAAAAGCTGCTAAATGGTGTTCAATAAACATAACAAATGCCCAGAGAATAGCATAACAGGTGAGTGGTGAATATTCAACATTTAATTTATGTGGTTTTCTAATTGAGAAAACACATTTGGTTCTGTGTACTTTTTATTTTACTTCATGCTAACGTGAAATAAACTCAAACACACCGGAACATGATTGTTTGTTTTTATTAATTTTGTGTTATTTTCTTAAGTGAGATGTCTGTAAGTTTTGGGCTTAATCAAATTCATCTTCAAAATGAAAATTTCAATTTCAATTCATTAGTGCCTTGCTGACCTTATTGGATCTTTACATCTATAGAAAACAGGAAAACTGTAATAGTTAAAATGCAACTGTTATGTTTGCTATTCAGGAAGATTATAAATTAATGTTATTTCCTCTAAAGATTATTATATAAAGAAGTACATTTCTGCCTGCACAGCAGAATATCAGTTTGATCAGTTCAGCTGGATATTTTTCAATAAAAAAAACTTTCAGATAAAAAATCTTTGTTCCCTTTTATATGAGGATGCTCATGTGTGAGCGTTTTCATCTGTGTACGAGTTTAACGTTTTGTGCCATTCAAGTCAAGCTTATCCTCCCTCCTCTACCCCCCTTTCCTCCTCATCTTATCTGTTTTCACATTTTCCCCTCTTTCTGTTCCTGTCTCCCTTCATCTTGCTCCCCCTTGCAACTCCCCCTCCCCCATTTCCTCCTTTCACCGCCTGTTATCTCTGCTGTGCAGTTGACTGCCTCTGTCCTCTGGGTGTCAGCATTCGCCTTATCCTTCATTCAGCCACCCAGCTTTGTGTGAACCAGTCACCCCATTGCTGCCTGTGCTTCATGTTTTCATCATTATTCTCCCCCTACGTCCTCATGTCTCTGTCTTTCTAAACATTTCCCCCCAGTTGCAGCTCCTCCCTCCCCAACTGGCTGCCTGTTTCTACAGCGGCCGTAAACATCATATTTTAGCCATTCTTTGCTCCCCTAACAGCTCCACAAACAGACACATTCCTCAGTCATAAATCTGCAGTCATGCTATCCACTAAAACCATGTGTGTGTGCGGGTGCGGGTGCGTGTGGGGGCGTGCGTGTGTATGTGCACTAAGTGCTAGCTATTGATCAAAAGTACAGAAACTGGAGCTGTAAGAAGAGATGCCCATGCAGTCATCCTTTCACTCCAAATAGATGAAGGTGACTTTCAGGAAGTTCGTCGACACACTCACATGCACCCAGTGAACCGTGGAACCACCATGCTCATGCACACGCGCACACACCCCGACACTGCAAAGAAAGTGTGTGTTTTGACAAAAACAGATAATCAAAATAAAGTACGGACTGTGGAAAATGAAGGATGGAGGATGACTTTAAGTCTTGCAGAGGAGAGATGCTCCTATGACGAGGTGCTCAAACAAAAGCCCCCTCTAAATTGAGAATATAATGAAATGTCCTTGCAGACCTGGGAAGACAAAACTCCATTACTCCCCTCACATTTTTCTACCCTCTCCAAGACTGTATTTATGAAGCAGAAAAAAGAAAAAAAACTTACCATCATTGTCATTTCAAAAATGATTCTCTTTAAACAGACCTGAAGTCTATTTTTATTAGCCTTGCTAAAACCTTCATTTGAAGGAAGGAATGATGTTCTCTGTTCCAAACATCTGTCATTTATTTTATTATTATTATTTTATTTACAATAAGACCAGAATTCAGAGAGGGGAGAGGAGCTGAAGGTCCTTTTGGAGTACCAGGCTGACATTAACCCTCCTAAAACAGATGTACACATTCACATCAACATGAATGCCTCCCTTCTTCCATGAGTTCTACAGAAAAATTACATATTATTTAGTTAAGAATAAAAATGTATCTCTTTGAAACTGGTAACCATGAATTCAGCTATATATATTTCTAAGGGTTGGCCAAATATGCAGTTGATTATACTTTGAAACTTTACTTAGGTTCTGTAGAATCCGTAAAAATGATGTGGCAGAAAATTAAATAACCCATAGAAGATTTAAAGGATGTTAAGGCAACTTATCTCAAGCAGTAGTTCTAAAGTTGGTCATTTTTTAAAAATAATTATATCTTTATTCAGCTTCCAGGGATGCATTGTAAAGCTTTAGTCAAAAAGAACCCTCAAGAAAATGGAAGTAGAAAAGAAACTCAGTAAAATGAGAACAATCAGCATAGAAATATAAAAAATGAATAACAAAACATTAGTATGCACCTTGTTGCAGTGAGAGCTGAAATAAGTCACTGTTCCTGTAAGATCTCTCATCCTACTTTCTAAATTTTCTTATTTTTTAACTTTGAAAAAGGTTTCCCAAATTCCTGTGTTAGCATTCACACACCATTATAAAAGGGAACCAGTGAGGATTAGATTGGGATTAATACACACTCTGTCTTTGTGTGTATTTCTCATTGCATTGTTTCTGACTAAATAATGCGCTGAGGCCACTGGCATACACCTTGGTATTTACAATAGTGCATATATATTTTTTCTGGGCAGCTATTTTTCATTTACAGTCAAAAAAAGTCTTGAGATTTTGGATCTAGAAATTTGGAATCTGGAAACCTTTTCCTTGTTTTTGGTCTTTCTGTGGTTCCGGTGTACACAAACCCAAAACCGTCTCTATGCCAGCTACTGGACAATTTAAGTAATAACACTTTATAACAGTGGCTCCCAACCTTTCCCTCAAGTAAGAAAGCAAACTTTGTTTATATAGCACCTTTCACAGGTCAGAAACCACAAAGTGCTTTACAAAATATAAGACATAAAGGCACAACAGATAAAACAGAAGGAGCAATAAAACATCATAGATGCGAAAAAGATGTGATTAAAGTAAAAAATGTGTAATGTTGTTTTGGAATGTAATTTTCCTCACCTAGAAGATATTTAATTTTAATCCTTTTACTTTTTATTTCAAACCTCTGTCTATTGAACACTTAACTTCATATCGTAATACTTTCAACCATGTTGTACTCTCTTACTATCTGCTCTCTTATTACTAGTGAAATCTTGGAACCCATAGCCAGGATCTATAATAGGGACTTCAAAATGCATAACATACTTCCTGGCTGGACTCATCATTGTATAATTTTTTTCTTCTTCACATGCTTTAACTTTTGAAAATCCTGTTTTGTGCAATGGTATTAAATTTGATTTTCAGGTTTTTCATGGTGTAAATTATGTAGCTCTTTCTGCTTTGATACCTAAACCCAATCTAGGAAACAATCGCTCAAGTAGGTCTGCTACCAATGGACACTTACCACTACCTAACTTTAAAAACTGTTCTGGTCAGATATTATTTTTTCTGTCTATGCTAAAACATGGACTGACATTCCACAACATATAAAGTCATTCTTAACATTAGCAGTTTTATAGAACATTCATGCGCTTCATTTGCTGGACACCTATTTGAGCTGCATCCATCTTCAGTGCATTGTGTGATTTGCAAAGATAAATGCACCCAATTCACCACACTTCCGTAGTTCTAAAAGGTCTATGTCAGGGGTCTGCAACTTGCGGCTCCGGAGATGCATGTGGCTCTGTGGAACGTCTTCAACGACACGTCCCAGAGGAAATGATTTTGGTTTTTTAAGAATGACCAATATCCTAGAAGAAATGTATCAAGACAAGGTAACATTTGTGGTTCTAAATGAGTTTATTATTCAGACTGAGGTCAAGAATGGCCCTCTGTGTTGAAAAGGTTGCACACCACTGATCTAAGTGATAGTCTTTTCATTGGCTGGGACAGATTTTGTCTACATACTTTATTAACATGCCTACCAGAGACATGGCTTTGTTTGGCACGGTAAACAAAGCCGTGCTTTGTTTACCGTTTCAACTTTTTTGTGTTCCAGATGCAGTAAGAAATACGGCTTAATTCAAAAATACGTGACCAAGAGTAATCTGCTAACTATAACACTTCATAGTTTGGAATAATACATTCATAATATTTCTAAAAGAAACATTTTTCAAACATGCATTTTTTGACGGTGCTCTATATACATCAGTCATATTACAGTCATGGTTCTGGCATGTTGGGACAACAAATAGCTGCAGAAGAGATTTGTGTGTGTGGGTGGGGGTGTGTGTGTGTAGGCCTGATTCTTTGCACTGAATCGAGCTCTTCACAGTGGCCTCTCTCATCCCAGTCTCGCCCCTGAAGGAAATTGATTTGCGAGTAATTAAAACTGTGTGCTTCTGGATGTGGGCCAACTTCATGTTCTATTCATGCAGATTAATACATATTTGTCGTTGCCTGTGGGGGCTTAAAGGCATCTGTCTGTGCCATTAAACATTTATGAGCATGGAGGACACAGGCGGGGAGAGAGTCGTTCGGCAGCACTTTACTCCATCCTCCTCATATCAGCACACATCTTAATGGCGAGCATTAAATCAGAATAGCCAAACAGAGAATTTGACGATGACAATAGCATTCATCACACCGTGGTTCTAGAGGAAAAAAATCTCCCCTCAGACACTCTTTCACTGCAAGATACCATCAGTCGGTGATGCTTATTTCATGCTGTTGCAGTTGAGGTTTCAAAGTATTTACTCACACACAGCCTTATCCTCTCAATCTGCTTTGATGATTACTTTAATGTCTTCACAACAAAAGAGATTCTTTATGTGCTTTTTGATAGTTTTTGGACACTAGGATACAATAGATGGTAGCTTTTGTATTTTCTCAACCTGGCCTCAGTTGGTGTGGGTGATGTTGGGTAATTTAACATCGCAGGGTATGTACTTCTGTGGAATATAGAGGGGCATTATATAACCAATTTCCCCATCTTATGTGTTCTCACATCTAAGGCTGTGTGTGCAATGAAGAGAGTCCATTATCAAGAGATTACCTTGATAATTAGCATTATCAAAGCCCCGGCTTCTTTCAGAGTGGAATACTCACGCTAACCTCTCTGAAGTTAGCGTGGGTATTCCTCAGAAACACATTTTTTTTTAATAAATGTTTTTAAATAAAATCTCTTTATGGCAAATATATTTGCCTTTTTTCCTGATTGAACAGCATTTTTTAAAATTAGAAGAAATATGTACACTGACAAAACAGCTGCACATCCAGAAGGCCCAATCTGACAATTCAGAAAATAATTGCTCCCAATCTTTCAGGAAAAGAGACTGTGTTCTAACAGTTGAGTGATTAACATTTCTCAGCCTTCTTTGAACTTTAGGTCCCTCTGATTCTCAAACATCACATTCCACAGCAGTGTTTTTGCCTGCTTTTGCTAAGTAATCAAACTTGGGTTAAACTAGATAGACAGTGTATGTCAACATCAATTTTCTCAAGACTTGTCAGAGATTTTTATGTGGAAACAGATCACTTTGTGTCACCTTTTGCTTAAGGCCAGATTTGTATAGTCCAAAACTAATGGCCCTTTTCCCCTAACATCTAATCAATGCAGATTGACTCAGCTCCACTCAGTTTCTGCTATGTTTATATGGTGCCAACCCTTTTCTTCAGTACCTAGATGGGATTCCTGACTGGAAACACATCAGGAGACTGTCAGTCACTGACTGGATAGGGGTGGAGTGGGTTGTGTCACAAAAGCAACTCCCTTACAAGGATCAGTTCTAACATTTGTAAAAACTCGCAATACTGAGTGTGCTAAGGAAAATAGCAACACTGCAAATTATATCGAATATTAATGCCACATTGCTTTTCACATCGTGGGACCACCCTGCTAGGATGACCCCACTCACACAGAGCTGGTATTCAAGTGCAATTGAAAATGACCTTAACCATGTAGAGATCAACTTCACTGAGTAGGTTCTAGTGGAAATGGGTCGAAAGAACTGTCTTTTTGTCTTATTCTCCATCTTGAGCTGTGAATCTCTTCCACAGTTATCTCAGGATTCTTCCATGATTCTCTAAACAATGTTCTCCTGTCTGTTTTAGTGAAAGGCATGCTCTAGTAGGTTCGCAACCTAATCCTACATTTAACCTATCTGCTGTGTCCCTTGGTTTGTTCACTAATGCTGTCCAATAAACTGTTGAAACCTTCACAGCTGTATTTAGGTGGAGAGAAGCATACACACGAGGACTCTATTTACTGGCTATATACTATGAAGGCAGGATTGCACAGGAATTTGTTTAAGAATATCAGATTAGACAAGCAGGAATGTGAATTTAGGGTCTAATTTCTTGTAAAAAATGCTGAAAGCCATGTTTCATTGTTTTTAAGTTTGACTAATGGCTAATATAAGTTAATATAGCAAAAAACATTCAACAGTACCACTGTGTTGTGTGAAACATTACACAGTTTGTCAGTTTGTTGCAATTGCAATATTTGCTTCAGAGCCTAAGAAGAACATATATATATATATATATATATATATATACACTTATATATACGATTAAAATAAAAAAAATAATGTTTTTGATAAACTTGAAACATTTTTAAAATTGAAGATGATAATTGCACAAAAACAAAAGAAGATTATCAATATCTACTTTTTGTAGATACTGATATGTTTTGAAAACTGGAGAAAACAACCGCACAAAAACAACAGAAAAATATCTATTTCTTTTTCATCTCTGTGTAGCAGGAGTAAATATATTTTCATCCAACATCTCCATGACCCCACTCCTCTTCTCCTGGCACACAAATGTTTGCATCTCAGCGAATGTATGTGAAACTTCTAAAGTTCACTGATGACCTTCCCTTCTTCCAGGACTTGTATAGGTCAAGGGTCAGGGAAAGGGCAGGTAAAGTCTCTAGACATTCTGGACAGAGCCTGCTTAGACTTTTACCTTCGGCTCAGGCATACCAAGCAACTGTTTGCATGACAACAGCCTCCAGAGAGACGGTTTCTCCTCCCAGGCTGTCTCCCTGATGAACACTTCACAATCAGAGCAAGGCATTGATCACGCACTTCATACATTTGGTTTAAACCAGGCTTATCTTCTCTCAGTAAATCAAATGCCGTCCAAAAGTGTTCCGTTTCTTTTCGCTTTTGCATCATCCGGTTATTAATTATGTTCAGTTCCTGGATCAAAGAAGATGAGATGATGTACCAAAGGGCAGAAACATTTGAGTTTTATGAGGCTAGAGAGAAAATTACAAAACGGTTGTGCAAGAAAACGTGTGCCCTCAAGCTACAGCCCTTCCCTTTGGCTTCCAGCGCGCACATCTGCATTTAGGATGTCTGAAAGAGTTCACATGTAGGTGAGATGAAGTGTGAGCACAAATAAGTTGTATAAAAGCTAAATCTGCCTGTCTAATTGAAATCTACAAGTGCTATGTTATGTGTTTACTTATTGGGTTCAAGTTATACAGTGAAATCAACTCAGTGATTTACACTGGGAATTCCTCAAATACTTGTGTCAATACAGTGATGCTAGGGAACAGCTATATGTTTGTTTTGATCAGATAAAACTGCATTTTTAACAGTTTTATGTATAAATACCACATCAAATCTTAAAGATGTTATATTTATGCCATCTGATCTTTAGAATGCAAAATAACTGTAAGAAGCCTATAACTTATAGATCAACTTCCCTACAGGTGGTTCATGTTTGATCTACTAGAAAGGGAACACTTTTATTAATTTATTTTCCCCCCAATTCATAGGAACCGAAACAGGAAAACCACCGGTTATTTTTAACCACGTCAGTTCAATCAGGATATGTTTAGCTGCAACTACTACTGGTGCGTCTTACGAATAATTCTATCTGGTAAAGTTTCACGCAGTATGTTGACTTTTCTCTCTTTTTCTATGATTTTATATTGCAAAAAAATATTCTCCTTTACAAAAGATTATAAACGAGAAGTTTTTTACCTTCTCGAGACAGCAATCCAACAAAACTTACATTTTGACTTAGTAATATATGTCCACACTCATTGGCAAAACTTCCCCAGAGTCTCAGAACATCTCTTGTGAGAAAGAAAAACAAGATGTAAAACTTTGGCTAACCCTTTCTAAATCTCTAATTGTTAGATTATTCTGTTAAGTTGGATGTATACTGGACTCACCAAGCTTTCTGGCTGGCACCTTGAGGTTACCCTGAGCTATGTGGCTAACGTTAACACCAAACTATGTGATGATGTGCATTTCTGCTTTGGTGTAAACCAGCTCTTTGGCTTCATCGGACCATAGCATATAGGGTTTTAAAATATTTTAGGCTAGACTGAATTTTTTCTTTAGAAGAAAATAATTCTGTTTTCAACCATTCTTTTCTGTCTGGACAAACAAAGAATACCATATATGAAGAACACATGAGAGAAATTCCTTCAGAGTTGCTGTCAGGCTCTCCGTAGTCTTGCTGACCAGTTTCTGTCTTGTCTTTCAATTTTTGTTTCTTCCAATTATAGATGGCTGTTTTCACTGTGCAACGATACGTATAGCGCTATGAAACTTTTGTTTCTATCTCCTGACAAATAATTTTGTATAACATCCTTTTAATCATGTGTTACGTCTCCAAGAGAAGTATATGTCAGAATAAATAGTGTAAGATTGAACTTCATTTCAGTTTAATCAGAGTCACTACAATTGATGCAGGTGGTAACCCGCAGTAGCGCCTGTTAAAAATGGATCAAAAAGTGCATAAAGCAAAGTTTATTGTTTATTAATCTCACCCAATGCTTAACTTTATATCTCTCCGAGGAATGTAGTCTTGTATAATGTAGCCATAATACCAATGGATGTTGGTAAAAGTTAATGTGAACAACTCCCGGTCAGTTAATTTTTATCTCGTTTGGGGAGCCGAAGCATATCCCAGCAGCCAACAGGAAAAAGGCAGAGGATATTCTGGACAGGAAATATCTGAGACAGGCCTCCTCACTCACACAATGTCACCTGTGGAAATTTTAGATTTGCAAATGGCCACTCAATTCTAAATAAATAATAAAACAGCCATAATTCTTGTACACTTATCAAGATACTGTAATTGTAAAAACATTGTGACCACGAGCTTCAAAGTAGCCAATATTCTGCAAAGTTATTTTTGCTTAGTTGCATTATGTACAGCACTTTGCATGGTGAAGATGACTTAATGCAATAAGAAGTGTCTCAGCAGTCATGAAAAGCAAGACAAAATCCTTCAAAGTGAGCACAAAATGAGCCTGTTAAGGAGACATGTGGGTGTTAAGTCCCCTCTCTATCATGCACCAAAGACACTGGAGTGAGGATAAAATAATGTGCCCACAAGGCTTGGGGTACTTAAGAAGGTGCACCGAGAGAAACCAAATCCCCTACCTTTATGGGGAGGTTGAGATTGCTTTGATGGCTCCCTGAAGTACCTTAGCTGAATCGTGTCAAGAGCAATTGCAACATAAGTGAACAAAAACAGTGACATTGTGACCTGTAATGTCCTCAGCTGAATTTGGACATAAAGTAGTCTAATAGAGCGGAAGAAATGTGCCCTGTGGCCAATGTCCTTTATACACATTTCATTTAAGGGCTAATATCACCTTGTCCTTGCAGACTGTTGTTTTCTGGTGTCCTATATGTTTTTATTATTATTTTATTTCTGTGACCTATAAAGAAAATGTTTTCAAATTGTTATGTAGTAAAGGGCTTTTTTTCCCAATAAAGATTGACCTTTTGCTCTTAATCTTCACAAAGACGATTTTTTTCTTTTCATTGCAAAGACATACTGTGTGAAATGCTCATTATATTTTCAATATTTTTGTCATCGCATGACAATTGCATCCAATATCTTCAGGAAACAAAAGCTAAAACTAAGCATTATTCCGAGCTGAAATGTAAAAAAACAAGATGCTAATTTTATAATGAAAACCACAATATCGCTCCTCTTTTCATAATTTGTCTAAAGTTTTAAGATGGGCTAGCTATACCCTGATCATATATGATAATTTTAACACTTATTGGTATATCAACACATTACAGTTTCCATGACTCTATTAAACTCCATCAAAGATTTCTGAACAGCAGATGAAAAAAAGAAAGGGGAAAAGATCTGCACCTGCGTTAGTGATGAAGTTGTCAGTGAGGAATAGATTCAAAGTTAGCTTTGAATCAGAGGAAGCACAAAAGGTGTAAAGCAGTATTTCAAAGGAATCAATTTATCTTTAGGTGTTAATTCAACCTTTGTCACAAAACATGCAAGATTTGAAAATTGTGGCTGCCTTTTAAAGTTTTAGGTTTAATGTAATGCCTACAATCCTAATTGCTGAAATAACATGCTGAAGACAGCTTAAAATGTTGCACCAGGACTTCTTCAGCACACAGAAGGCTGCTGCAGTTTAAGAAGAATCATATAAAAGTCATTCCTGGAGAATCATGATTCAAAATCAAAGATTGGAAACCCCCAAATCCTTTCACTGGCGCTTGTTAAATACATTTTAATGCAAATTAGATCAATTAAATTAATAAATAAGAATCTTTCTAAAAAGGTAAAAAAGAAGCTGTTTGTTTATTTTTTGTTACAGTGAAAGACAAAATCACCAAATAAGTCAGCATCTGCAATTTAGCTTACAACGTTTACCAGAATTTCAACACAGGTTTTACATGCAGTTATGAATGCCCAACTGTTCATATTTGGGTCTATTCGTATTACGCCTTTCTCCATTAAAGCGGTTTCCTTTTTGTTGAGACAATTATGACCGTGAAGTTTGGCAAAACTGGATGAAACTACAGAGAAACAAAAATGGGCTCGACAGCATCAGCACATTCTAGCACTGTGCTGCTCTCTCATATCAACCTTCCATCTGGTGATTCTCTTATTGCGTTTCTTTATGAAATAAACATATTGAGGGGGGGCAGAATATTCCAGGAGCAGACAGATCTGATCATGACCTCGAGAAAAAGCAAAAGAAAGCAAAGCGGATTGGACGGCTGCGACAAAAACTGGAGATGTGTCGGCAAACTTTGAGGACACAGACTCATTTATCCCCCTTTCTGAAGCAAGCAACCCAAACTACTCAGACATAAAGGTCATGGGATGAACAATTGGAGCAAGTGCTAGAGAGAAATTTTGCTTCAGGTGTAATCTTATTTATAAGCTATCTTGTTGCTGTGTCAATGTATGTTTTGATTCAACTATTGCAAATTAGGTACAACAATTATTATTTTTTTCCATTCTTTTAAAAGAATAATTTTGGAGTTAGTACAGACTGTTTCGCATTTTCAGCTTTTAGCGTGAAAACAATATAGACATCTGACATGAAAATAGACATGATTTTAATATAATAAACATTTTTGATCCACTGGGACTATGATTCAGCATTGAAAGTCTGGCTGGAGTTGGGTAGACGGCAGAAGGAGTGTGTGCGCCATGTACAGAGGATATTACTTATTTATGTATCCATGCAGGGTTCTATTCCTAACCACGGTGCCTTTGTTGTCTGTTTATGGATCAAACTCTATGAATCAGAAGCCATCAGTGCTACTTTTTTTTTCTTTTTAAATGGTTTGGATTTTTTTAACTGTTTGCAATGGTTCAGGCCTGACTACATGACGGGTTACAGACAAAAAAAGAGCAAACTCTACATTTGTTAATAATTAATAAACATTTATTCAGCACCTCAGTCTCACACAGAAGCTTTATTTATTTGCAAATGCAACAAGAGAGCATCCCTGCAGTCTGAATTTCAGCTTGAAAAACGCTGCACACGTTCGGTGAAAATGTTGTGTATATCTTTTGCCTAAACTGACATTGTGTAACACTGACTCAGTTTCACACATACCACTTAACAGTACTAACTAGCATATTCCTCAAGTGTTTGAATGCATATGAAGAGAAAAAAAATGTATTATTGGCTTGTATTGCCACTACTAGTTAATACCAGTGGTCACCTCAAGTGTGAAGCAATTATTAGATCCAAATAAAGAAATCCATGCAAAAAGAAATGCAGCATTATGTTTAAGAAAGTCATCACCTTATCAAAACTAAATACGGCTATTCCAGAATGGCTATTCGCAAATTAAAAATAATCTATGCACAAACCATCGGCTCAAACTGATATTGGGCAATTGTGTTTTTCTTTTAATGCCATTAGAAGACAAGATAGGAAAATAACTCTCCTTTTAAATTACAATTTTTTTAACTGAAGCATTCACAATTTGTGTGCTAAAGGGTATGGGTGAAGAACTGCCACAGATTGACACAAATATTGCAGCAATGACCAAATAATATTAATTAATTTCAGATGGCATTATGCAGACACCTTACTGACCTCGGCATACTGGTTGCTTCTAACTAAAGGTGTGATTTATTGGTGTGACCCAATTTCTGATAAATTTCATTACTGATAAGGCCTCCAAAGTCCCTTCTAGGCAGCTGATCCTTAAACATGTAAAACAATTAAACAACAACATACCTCATCCTGATGCAGCAGACAATTGTGAATACCCAAACTTTGATCCCAACACACCTACACTCTCTGAATCCCTCAAAACAGGCAATTACTTCAAAGACATGACGGGACTTCATGTTACACAAAGCCCTGTTAATTGTCTCATATTTAGTTGAACATAAAATGCTTTTTTTCCCCAATATGGAGGCATACATGGGAAGAACATTCCAAATCTGTAATCGGCCAGAAAAAGCCTGAAGTCTGCATCTCTTCCAAAGACTGTTGAGTTTCCTTATTGGCTGTAAAACAGGGTCAATACAGGATGGCCGGCCTAAAGACATTGTCCCTGTGGGCTCAAATGCAATTCTCTCTGCACATTAATCCTTTAGGCTCTTGTTTTGATGTGGCTCATATTTTTGTGTTGGTTGGTCCAATGTCCTTGTTGAAACAGCCTTGGAGAAAAAAAGAGAAGGGGAAAAAATAGTCGTCTGGTAAATAACTCGATCTACAATGTTCCACACACACATTTATGTCCTGTAAAGAAAGATTGCCCAAAACTCCAAGTTGCATGGCACCTCATCAAAAGATGGACAGCTTAAGGGAGAAAAACCCCAAAGGAAGATAAAGACAAGCCAAGAGAATCAGACAAAGACGGAAGGCAGAAAGAGAGAGATAGGCAGAGAGGGAAAGGGGGGAAAAAACTGTACATGAAGCATCAGGCATGAAACATCGCTTCCCTCGTAAGATGATTATGTTGTTAAATGAGATATGGCAATAGTCTTGTAAGCACTTAATCCAAGGATCTCCAGCTGCCATGCAAATGTAACACATGTCAACAGGATGACACAAAGCCGTGGAATGAGCGACCAAAATTCCACTCATCCTCCACCTCACCCCCTCTTCCTCTTTCTTGGAGCCTCTGAATTATTTTTACCGGGGAGCCTCTGGTTGCCGAGGCGCATTGTACTAACTCAGCTTCCATTATCTATGGGAGGTGTGGCAAAGCAACCATTGCTCGCAAAATGACTTTTTTTCCTTCCGTATGAGCAAGATCTTAAAGGCTTTCTTTTCTTTTTTTTTTGTGGCTACATAAACTTGGGGGAAACTTGGATATTCAGAGCAACTTCTGAGAATCACTTTCAAGTTTCTTCACATTTTGCTGTACTTTCATGCAGATCTCTGGGCATTCCCAGCTGGGATGTTAGGGGTGGGTGGACCGAATCTTGCTGAATATCCTCTTGGGGAGCATTAAAATAAAATGTTTGACTCGGGCTTTAGGGATTCGTTTTGATGCCATCATGACTGTGTGAGTGCAAATGAGCCCCACTCCAGGCCCATTAAATCAGATGGCGTGATCATCTTCGCTAATTTCCCATCAGTCGGACTAATTGTATTTGACTGTCGTCTCCAGAGAGAGCAGCGTAATTCTCTTGAATTGGTTAAAGTGATTGTGATGAGCCATAAAATAACTCCAGTGCGTTTTTGAATATTTTTTTTATTTTTTATTAAAAGTCATATTTACAGTGAATCACAAATGTATTCATATGATTTTTTTTTTCTACATTTCAACAAAAAGCTTCGGTTTACATTATTGGGATTTTATATGCTTAAAATCCCCGAAAGTGCAACATAAAGTTTTGACCTTTGTCAAAACCTTCTTGCACATTTGGTTTTGGACTGACTGAAAATGATAGTTCTAAAGGCTCTTCTTTAGCAATAGCTTTCTTTTTGTCACTCTTCCATAAAGGCACATTTTATGACATGAAACTAACTGCTTCATGTCAAGAAATTCTCCCACTTCTTACAGGTACAACCAGGCTATTTGAATCATGTCTTCTTTTCTTGGCCTGTTATTTTAATGTTAGCGCCATGCCAAACACTGCATGTAAACCCTACATTTAGATGACAACTTTAACTGTTTTTTGGTGAGATGTTCAGAAATATAGAAATTATTTTGAGTTAATTTTATAATATCTATTGCACTGGATTTGATTTAGTTGCATCAAACTGAAGCTGGAAACATTTTCCAGATGCTTCTCAATGGAACACATTGAAGTTTGCCATTGTTTATCTAACAAAAATGAAAACAACTGAAAGGTATGTGAATATGTGTGTAAGACACTTTAAGCGACTATTTAAGCAGTCTACAAATGTAAACCAAATATTGAAAAAAAAAAAAAAAAGGCAAATGACCACATTGTGCATTAAGATCAAGCTTGTCATACCTCACTTGTCGGAAGCATTTATCCCTCAGCCGACTGTGGTGCGCTTTTCCTGTGCAAAAAAATCATGTCTCAAACTGCCCCTTTCTCTTTTCCTTTCCTTTTTCTTTCATCTCTTTTTTTTTTCTCCCTACTCCCTTCTGCGACTCTTGGAGCTTTGTGCTCATGTTTGAGTTCTTGCTGGCTGACAGGTTGTCACAGATAATAAGTTTTAATTCCCTGTGTGGGACCAAAACTCACTTGCCTTGTAATTTCCTCATAATTTTATTCCCTTTTGAAGCCCTCCAATGTAGATTGGTGAGATGTCAGCTATAAGTGAAGTAAGATGAGATCGTAATCTTCCGCATTAAGGCCGGACCGTGTCAAATTAATGAAAATAAGATAGCTCTGTTACAGTTTTATGACTTAGATATTTTTACACCACAGGCGCATGTGCAGTCTTGGAAATTGTGGTATTTATTAGGAGTTTCCAATGTTTGTCACTCTGAAGGGCTTCAAGTTTATGACGAAGCCATCTGTAAAGAGAAACGGGTGGTGCGGACTTGGGTGAGTCGTCTGATTTTACTCCAACCCCCTGATCCCCATTTGTCCCAGTGGTGATGTGTCTAAACGCACCACAGCAGCTCTGATGGACACTTTGCCTCGAGCTCCTGTTCACCCCTTCCACCCCTCAATGCCACTTTCTTCCCAATCCAGAATAATGAGCCTTTCAGAAATTCAGCTCAGGGATTCTGGCCCAGCAGTGTGCTTGGCAGTCTAGATTCCTTGCCTTTTCCTTTTGCTAAAGCTTCCACTTTTGCTTCAGAGTTTCCCAGTCACTGGAAATTTAAAGGGGAAGTATTATGTATTTTCCAGGCATGTAGCACAACTGAATAACTATGCTGTATATATCAAACAACACTTAAATGAAATTTGACTTTACAGTTTAACGACTTGAAATTGGGCCTTTTTTTCTTTTAGAAGCTCCTGCTTTTTCTGGCACTCCTCCTTCAACATTTCATGACAACAACATTCCTCCATTAAGACTTTGACATTCACCACTCATTTTCTGCACCCAGAATGGCTGAAAAAGGATTTCTCAAACATGCATAAAAAGAGCGAAAGCTACACTTTAGGTATGGTTTCCATAAGGGAATAACACTACAGCACAATGTACAACTCAAAAATGTACATTTTGGATAACGCCGCCCCTTTAAAAAAAAATTACAGCTCTGTCAGCCAAGTGTGGCTGCTGTTTTCAGTCAGATAAGTTGGAATATTTTTGCCTAAGTTCCTCTGGATGTAAACAAAGAACTTTTTGCTCTCACCCGGGATGCCTTTTGCCGTGGAAGCCTGATTCAGCATTCTCTATTTCATAATGGAAGCAGATGTGCGGGTCTGAAAAACAAAAACATTTTCATCTAATGCAAATTTGTGTTCAGGTCTTCTTTCAAGCGCAGAATTTCCACAGAAAGATTTAAAAAGTCTGCTAACTCTGTGCTATGTTTTACAGTCAATTAAAAATGTAAAAAAAATATATATATATACATCTTGATGTGTTCCACCGTCATAGAAAGGTGGAACACATCTTTCTAAAAATATGTGTATTTTTGGGAACCGGCGTCAGCATTTCGCTGAAATCTAATGTGCGTTTCTGATTCACTATTGTCTGTGCTCAGTGGTGATTCTCCATGGATCACATATGATGGATGCCCTTAATGAAGGGCGTTAATTTAAAGTCACCTGCAGGCTAATGCCTTTCTTTCTGTGTGACTGCATCGTCGCCCATCCAGTGTTCTCTGAATGCTGACGGAGGAAGGCCGAGGGAGAAGTGAAGAGATGGAATTGGATTTGAAGCTCTGAGGCAGGTAATAAAAAGCAACACTCCCACACACCAAGGAATGTGATTTCCCCAAGTACCCCTGGCAGACATGTTGAATTTCTTCCTGTAATGTATAGGCAACCAAGCTATTCATAACATGCTGCGGTTCATGCGTGTAGACGGGCTGCAGCTTGATTTCTTACTAAAACACCAAAAAATTAACCTTGAAATTCAATCAAGCTATATGTAACAGTAAATCATTCTGGTAACCTCCGTAGCTGCCATGTTTACGCCTTACTGTGATGAGCAACTGTTTTAGTCGGGGAAGTGGTGTGAGTAGGAAAGTACTTGACTAAATTAAGAGTTTGCTGTAAAACTACAAATGCACATGACTTGGTTTGGAAGGGTAAGTGTGTTTAGATACATGCCTAAAAATTGTTAATTTTGTTGGATTTTCTAGATTTTTCTAACAAATTAAGTTGGTTTGTCATTTTTATCCATATTACTCAGCCTGCTACGATAACATGCTGTGTTGAGTTATCCTTTTTAAACTGGGCCAAGCTAGATTCAATTCAATGACCTGAAGGGTGTTGTTCTCTGGTAGTTGAAGTCAGCAAGGACCTGAACATTTTTTAATCTCCCAAAACATTACAGAACTAATGCCCACATTTCATTGGGTCTCTCTCTCCCTTTCTTTTTTTTCCGAGATTCAATGTGCATTTATTAAATGCCCTAGGAAAAAGTCTTGGCTTTGGAAGGTTACCTCCCAGACCATTTGATGTATTATCATGAGAGATTCAGTGGCCTGCATGATGCAAGTCTCATCACTACACTGCTGTTGCCTCCCATCATAGACAATACAACTGCTGTCATTGCAAGATACAGAAATCACATTTCTTGACTTTTTTGTTGAACTTGATGTTGCAATGGTCCCTGCCCTGTCTCCCAACAACTCATGCCACATTCTGCCTCAACTGTTCTCGCCACCGCTTTCAAAGCACACTTTCTGTGTTTTCTTAAGCCATGAGTATAACATAAGAAGGTGCAACAGAGTTTTAAAAAGTCATGATTTAACCACAAAGACTACCAAAAACTAAAAGCTAGTCGGAAAGTGGAGTTGCTGTCGTTTGGCATGGACTGAGACAGAGTCAAACAAGAAAAATACCATCAAGATTGACTAAAATTTGCAACTGCTCACGTGAACAAGCCAACAAGCCTCTAGAGTAATTTTCAAGCGGTGTTTGGAGGAGGATAACACTTTAAAATCCAAGAACATAATGCCAATACCATGGTGGTAGAACCATCATGCTATTAGTCTGTTTCACGGCCAGTGGTCTTGGTGCTGTCCATGCTTAGCTTAAGCAAATATTGTGAAAGCCAAGCTTGATAAGTTCATTTGACAACTACACAGATGCGCATGAATAGACATCAACTCACTTTTCAATCACGTTTCACATTGTTTAGGCAGATGGCAATGATGCCTTGAATAACTATCTTCTTGGTGGGCGTGGCAGCACAGATACTTAAAACAAAAAAATATAAATAATTGGGTTTGTTTTTTTTCCCCCATGGTCTCTTCACAACAGAGGAGTAACATGGGGAAAATGCCTAATGGATGCTATGTTAAACATGGTTGGCAGCAGGTGTCAGTCCTACTTATGTCTGACCTTGCAGAAAGGCTGCATATTTCAGTTTCTCCTTCAGTAGTTTCGGAGTGGTTTCCAAAGAGAGTTGGGAAGAGGGGGTGTCCATGCATAAGGATCCTCAGTAGCTGTCTATGCAGGCCAGTAGAGCAGCCGGGATGGCCTTAGGCTGGAACTAAGCCCCATGCTTGCCTCGCTGACACTGATCCTCCCTTGCCTCACTGCACACCCTAAATAAAGCAACCGCGGTCAACATTGGGGAACAAAGGTTAAAGAAAAGGGAGGTTTTCACTTTGTGGTATCAAAAAGTGATATTGAAGTGCCCTTGAAGAATGACTCCTCCGGTCTTTAATACAAGTTTCACGGCAGTATTGGCATGTAGCACGGCTCCAATACATCTCTGATATTGCAGGAATTTCTTTTGCACTTGTTTTGCAGAGGAAAGGCAATATGCACAGAGCAGTCATCCTCTTGGTTAATACTCAATAAAACATTTGGTGAAGAAATAACCTGAGTTTATTTTAATGCTCCACAATGGGGGCTGACTGACACTAATGGGTGGGCTCGTAAAAAATGGTGTCAATCTTGGCACTGTGATGGTTCACTGAACAGCACATTACTGTTAAAAGTATTTCACGTCTCTAAGTACGCCTTGCTCTCTCGGGTCTATACGAGAGGGGCCAAGACAATTGAAAATGCAGTTTCGGTATTCATCATCATAGGGGAAAGCTGAGAGCGCACGCTGTGAAACAGACAACCTGCAGTACAGCCTGGGAATGTCTCAATCCCCTCTGTTGATCCTCAACCTCAAAGATGCATTAGCGGGAGTGCTGAATGGATTTTCTTTTCTTTTTTCTTCTGTCCAAATACCCACAGTCAGCAAGGAAGAATTGAAAACAGATGACCGTCATTCGATCAAAGGAAGTACTCATAGGATGCCAGCACAGCAGAATGTTATTGTAAAGCAGAAATGCTGGCGATTGCAGCAAAGATTAATGAGCAATTTGCTGTGTAATTATTTACAACCCTGGTCATTAAAGCGCTGCAATGTGATTTAATGGTAAATAGTGCTGGACTGAACTGTTAGCGGAACCGTGCCTCTGCGGGGAGAGGCGGAGGCATTAGCAGTAGCCGTAAACCACCTTAGAGGATTTAATATGAGTCTTCGACTGCCTTGCAGCAAAACTAACTCCGCCATTAAGAGATACAGGCCACAGATAGTGTGGGAAAATAAGAGATGGACTGCCTTCTTTTACAGAACATGTAATAACTAGGAGGGAAAAGGGGTCAAGTGCCTTCACTCTGTCCACAGCTGAGACTATATGATACAAAAGAAAGGTGGTGAGTCATTTTACCACTTGACTTTATTGCAAAATAGTGGTGTTCACAGCTCAGGCAGTGATAAGTCATTCGTCAGAGGTCAGGCTTCCCAAAGAATGGGAAGAGAAAAAACAGAAGGACAACAGGTTAGACTTTTCTGCTTATTAACCAATCAGCATCAAACTTATTCATGAGAATGTTTCATCTTTTGGAAAAAAGTAGTATATGAAAGCCAAACTGGATCAAAACCAAAAGAAGTGTTTACTTTATTTGAATAATGACATACGATTTGTAAAGACCTTTGAAGTGATTGCTTTCTATTTTCTTGTCTAGAAGAAAAATAGTTCTGTGTTATCAGCAGAAATATTGATATACATGAGATTTGAGCATATTCTTCACTATTTAGCTTTATAATTGTACACAATGACTTAAGTACATGCCTAAAAAATTAAAGTAGGAAGGGCCAGAAAAGCAAAAATAGGGCTACTAATCTGCAAAGGGACTTTACTGACCCAGACTCCAATCTGAATTTTTTATGAGAACTTTTACATTAGATGTTCACCAACATCTAATGTAATCTAATGTAATGTAGCTTGATATGAAGCACAAATCAATTAAAATGTTCTAGCAAAAAACAGCAAGGAGATGCAGAACTGCAGGGTAAAATATACCTGTAGATATTAAATTTGAAATAAGCTTATCTTGGAAAAGAATGAAAGATCCTACAAACAATTTGATAAAAGTGGCAAGCCATACAAATTGAACGCAGAGAGGAAATTAATAATTCAAACTGACAGAGCCCTTCCTGAGACAGAGAGGGAGAAAAAAAAGGAATCTGATTCCCCTGTGTGCACTCGGCTTCCCTTTCCTTACAGTTCAGCAGGCAGTGTCTGATGGGGTATATTCATCATTATGGGTAATTGCAAAGAGCTCCTGTGTGCTCCGG